>JAIUZE010011291.1:0-14198 GCA_022085475.1 Heliosperma pusillum | reverse complement strand
AGCACTGGAAAACATCTATCATGTGACTAATTGCATATAAATCATTTTCAAATATCATATCGCCTCGTATCTACTAAGGCTCATTCATTCATTAAATAAAACCTTACTTGAAGACAAATCCCCGACCCGAGTCCCGCGACGGGTCATCAGTCAAAACGGGGCTGACTAGATCTTAGTTTGACCAAACCCGTTTGGTCAAACCGGCTAGAAACAGAGTCTTAGCCATCGAGGCTTGAACATAAGCATATCACATTCATTTCATGTTATTTCATTCTATTTCTAACATGTGAATTATTAATTCTTACCAAAAACCCGTTTGACTTTAAGGACATCAATTTAAACTACGGTCTTGTATTATAATTTCTAACATGTGAGAAATAATAATTTTATGAAAAACCTTTTTAATTAATTATTTTACTTATTAACATTTCCCACTTGCTAAATATTACAAAACACGATAAAATGGCAATAACTCAAAAACCGTCACAAGACCATGGAGGGACCCACGGGCTGATTTTGGGTCGGACCATACATGGGCCTGGACTGGGCCCACGGGCCTGGTTTGGGCTGTTTTGATTAAAATTCTAAAACCGTTTCTTATTATTTTCCCGCATGCATAACATATTTAAAACCCGTCAAAACAACAACATAACAATCAAACATTGACACAACTCAAAGACCAAAACCCGGACCCACCAAGGACCAACCCAGACCGGTCTGGACCGGGCCTGAACCGGGCCTGAACCGCCTGGTTTGGGTCCGGTTTCCAGCCACCTATTCCGGCCACCACCATCATTCACACCAAATTATTTCTAACATGTTTTAATTAATCAACAACCATTTTAACATCCAATTCAACCATCAATCATACAAAAATCATGATTATGACTAATCATAAAAATATGTCCAGAACACTAAACTTGTTATAAATTCATACTACATGATAAAAACAACTACTTATCATGTTACTACCAAAAATCCATAAATCATAATAACATGAACCAAAAACAAAAGATGAACCAAAAATAAAAGAAACAAAAGCTATGTAATCATTTAATAGTCGAGTAATCGGAATCGTTACTTAGTCTAGAAAAATCAATTAGCACCAAAATAAAGTATAAACTAGGAAACCCGCGTCTCTCGTCCCCTAAAATATACGAGTCACCAAACTCGTCTTCATAATCTTCTCCTATAAGAAATGATAAAAATAACATTATTAGAATTAAAACTTGATTTCCATAATTAAAGTGTTGAAAACGATTTTGTCGGAATTGAAATAAAACCGTACGTGAAGATGAGGAGCGAAGAGGAGATCCTAGAAATATAAGTTAGGACGGATTTAATTAAGAAATGAAGGTTTTATGAATGTTTTGCTCAAGAACGACGAAGACACGACGAACGATGAAAACATTAAAGAAGTGTGATTAGATCTTAATTGATTTTCTTGTAAAATGAAAGTTTGTTAGCTGAGTAATGAAAAGAAAGAAAATATCAAGGCTTAAGAGGGGAAAAAGAGACGTTTGATTTGGAAAGGAATCGGGTCTGTTTTTACGCGATTTGCGGAGTTTCAGTTGACAGACCGATAAAGTTACAAATATCTTAGATATTTTTATTAGTTTAATCATATTAATTAAAAGATCTAATATGAGTGGAAAAAAAAGTGACATGGGCGTATGACTCATGTCAAGTCGGGTTTCGGGACTTAAGTTGACCCGGGAATAGTTAAATGACGTTTGGGGGTAAATCATAAAAGTTATTCTTTAACTCCGAATAAATTCAAAATAATTATATTAAATTATCATAAATTCAAATAAATCTTAATAAAAATAAATCAAAAATATTATTTTTTTTTAAATAAAATTTCGGTCTTCAAACTTATAAGGCGAGTCGGGAAAAAGTCAACGAAAGTCCAAGTCGACTTAAAAGTCGTGAAAAGTCAAAGATGACTTAAAAGTCAAGAAAAGTTTATGACGACTTAAAAGTCAAGAAAAGTCAATGACGACTTTAAAAAGTCAAGAAAAAGTCAAAGACGACTTATAAGTCAAGAAAAGTCAAAGATGACTAAAAACGGGATTTTCATGAAATCTCTCAGAAAGTCCAAATACGAACTCGGAATTTCAAAATACGACTCGAAACAATAAATTCTAGTTTAAAAACTCAAGTCTGCTGAAAAGTGTTAGTAAATATTTTTACTAGAAAAATTGGGTACTTTTCGGGTTGTTACATATTATGTTTGATTAGGGTTTGAGTGTATCATGGCCATGTTAACAGTAACCTCTGAGCTAGCATACCAGCTTCCCTACCTCGTATTATAGATTGATAACGGATTCACATGATAGCTTTCACATGATAGGTTATATGTTAGTTAATTGTTTCATAACATGAAAAGCATATCATATATGTTAAGGTTTTGTATTTGCCATATACATTTCCTTTTATGTTATTCATGTTTTATTAAACTCGACATTTCGTGGCTGGGAGAACTCGGAGTTACTCCCCACTGACTGTGGCTTCCGTGTTTATATTTAATGCGGTCGAACAGGTGGTGAATGCATACATTGGGTACATTGACGAGCTAGCGAGCGAATTATTACCTTGGACCTATATTCGGTTCTTAGATTGTATATTATTATACACTCTTTTATTTCTGTATTTATACGGGAGATATGTCTCCCGTTTCAGATACTTTTTTATGTATAATATAAATTCCTTTTTGTTATGAACCTTTTTCTTTAAGACACCTTTGTTATGATGAATATATTTAATAGTAGGTTCCGGTTTTAAATTTTACCGATTTTCACTAAAGTGAACCTATTAGAAACGTATTCTCATCTTTTATTTATTTAATTTACTTGTTTATCTTTCCGCAAATTTGAGGGTGTCACATGTAATGTACTAATTAACTGTAATCGTATACAAATATTATTACTATTTTTTTTCATCCTTTAGGTGTGACCGAAAGGGATCAGTTGATCACCGCCGTCAAACGACAATAACGTCAAATCTAGTCAGCCAACCGTTATTGATTTACGTTAATCAACTGACTAATCATATTATAGTCAATAAATTATCCAATTATATTCCTTAATAAGATTTATTATGTGGCGACTATTGTGGAGGACACCTACTCCAACAATTTTTATCACTTTCACGGACGATTTGAGTAGATATGGATATGTCTACTTAATGAAGCATAAAAGTGAGTCCTTTGACAAGTTCAAGGAATTCCAGAATAAGGTTGAAAACCAACTAGATAGAAAGATTAAAGCACTACGTTCAGATCGTGGTGGCGAATATCTTTCGAATGAGTTTGATCAACACCTCAAAGACTGTGGTGTAGTACTACAGTTAACTCCACCTGGAACACCACAATTGAATGGTGTGTCCGAACGGAGAAATCGAACATTACTTGATATGGTTCGATCCATGATGAGTCACACGGTTGTACCTGATTCATTGTGGGGTTATGCTCTTTTGTCAGCTGTTTTAATACTTAACCGAAGTCCGTCTAAAGCTGTAGACAAGACTCCATATGAATTATGGAAGGGAACGGTCCCTAACTTGTCCTTTATTCGGGTTTGGGGCTGCGAGGCTTATGTCAAGTGGAGACTTGACGATAAGCTCGGCCCACGATCGGTCAAGACATACTTTATTGGTTATCCAAAAGGGATGTTTGGTCATTACTTTTACTCGCCTACCGAACATCGAGTTTTTGTTGCGGCTAGTGCGACATTCTTAGAGAAAGAATTTCTCGAGAATAGGACAAGTAATGGAACCTTCGATCTGTCAGAGATTCAAGAACCAACAACCGAGCAATCAATGGAGGAAACTCTTCCTTCATCATCGGCTGCGGTTAATATTCCTTTGGAACCTAGGAGGTCAGGTAGATGGTCGGTTCTGTCGCGACCCCGAAACAAAAATAATTTACCCGGACTAGGCTAACAACATAAGGAATGTAATTAGGGAAGTAGGGTGTCGATCCTCAGGGAGTACGTGTTACTTATGAATTGTTATGGATTGGTTTTCATTTAAAATCGAGTCACTTGAGTTGTTTGTCCGAACTATTAACATAAAATAAAAATGACAAGAATATAAATGACGATATGTAAGAACAAATATGTAAATTGCAAAGTAAAAAACCCAAAACAGAAGACATACCCGATCGGGTTGTCACGTACCCGATCGAGGAAATCCTCTGATCTGGATATTAACAACTAAATTCTATCTAGGACGATATTTAAATGACAATATTAAAAGTCTAACTAACTAAACTAGTAAACAAAATAATAATAATCATGTAAACTATCTAGGTACGGAAATAAAGAGACGATAAAATAAACTATATAATAATAGAAATAAAACGACGATAAAATAAATTATTTAAAACGATAAAGTAAACTAACTAATCAAGTTGATATGGTGAAAGAGAAATACATGTAAAACTAGTTAAAAGTTTCATAGATACCAATATTAGAATTACTATGATTGTCTAGGCCTTGTAGCGGTATATTCCTTCCGGATTCGTACCGACCTTTTAGTGGGTCCTAACGTCCTTTCAGCATGGTTAAGTCACTAAACCCCTATTGATAGTCCTAATTCCTATCCCAACTCTCGTCATAAAGATAGAAATGACTAATACAAACAATTGCTTATGGCCACTAAACAAAGTTATAGAATTTGACACGACCAAAGGAAGAAACAATTAGATGGTTCGATTGGTAACTACTCTTCTTATAATCCGTTTAACTCGTAAATCATTTCAAATATTACAACTCTATTTATTTCATTTACACAATGATAATATTACAATATTAGATTTAATCTAATCAATGTGATTATGTGATTAAGTAGATTAGTAAGAAAAAGATGTAAGAAATTAAACTATGAAATACAAATACTAAAGTGATTATGGTGATTATGTCAACAATGATTCTAATGATATTTTTAAGGATTATATGATTAGGTAAATTATAAGGTGACATGCTAAACAATACTTTGGGTTTAACTAAATTAATTTTAGGTTGATTTCCTACTAACAACAATATTATGAAAATGATACTAGTGAGATTATAGTTCATGGTGATTAAAATTGCATAAGTAAATAAGATTAGAGAATTACCGATAAGGAATATGAGTATATAAGAATGAAAGTAAGAACAAATATCCAACCAAATAACAAAAACTAAGTAAACACTAGGGAAATGCTAAGAAATAAGCTATAAAAACTTGTAAGAAAGTATGCTAAAAGATATGTAAATATGATAATAGATTTATTGGAAAAGTTGATGATAAAAAGATGATATCTATTGTGTGTGATGATCATTAGCTTTTATAAGGCTGCATGGCTGCTGATCCTCTTGCAAATTCGTACCCTAGTCAATGCATTAAACCACCCATTTAAGCTCGGATTGAAGAAGAGCCAAGTAACGTCTTCTTGCAGGAATACCCGATCGGGTAACAGGTAATCCGATCGGGTTTTTGTGTAAGTCGGATTTTCCGTCTTTTCATCTTAGGCACGGAATCCTATGCCTTAGTCTTTGGTCAATGCACTACGGAATTGGGCTTGGGCTGATCTCCTCTTGACTTGGGTTGAGTTTTCTTTTAAAGTTCAAAGCCAAAAATCTAAATTGAGTCCATTCGAGGAAAGATGTAGCGGAATTGTAATCAAATCGTGAACTGGCTATCATCAATTCCTTGAAAACTCGTATCCTAGTGTCTTTGCTCCATAAAGTAGGAAAATATAGCAAAACCGCTTCATTTCCTATAAAACGAGTCACAACACGCAAAACAACTAGAATAGCAGTATTAGCTCGTTAATCACTTAACAAAGTTCATAAATCGTGTAGAAATCGAGCTAAAACGGGGGATAAATCAATACAAAATATCACTTATCAATTTTTCCCAAGCTAAACCCTTGCTTGTGCTCAAGCAAATATAACAAGCATAACTAGGACAAGGGTAGCTAACGATGATCAATCTATCATGCAAATCTCAAAAAGTAAGCTCTAATAAGTAGATGAATCATAAACCCACAGCAACAAGGGCGAAAGAAAAATGCGAAACATGGTTGAGATTTACATAACGGCGCAGCATAGTAAATATTCTTCGGACTTTTTCAGCTCTTGCATGATCTTTTTGACATTGGACTCTCACGGTACACTCTTCACTCAATTTTTTTTTTTTTTTTATAAAATAGGAAATATTGGTTCAAATTTGAAGTGACACTCACCTATCTACAACTTATAAGAATGTGCCCGCAGTCTAGTATGGTAGACAATCCGAAATCATTAAGTAAAACTAATCATGATCAAATTATAATGTAAGAAGCACAAGTAAAGTAAAGAAGAGGCTTGGGAAATTTGGGTAAGAAAGTGGACAAATGAATTTGGTCATGTGGAGCTTAAAGTCAAGCTAGTAATAACCAAATGTGTAGTGGATACTCAATCCAAATCATACCAATTCCCATCGATAATAGTCAAAGCCAAAAGCAGCATATTGGCTTATTAAACATTAGAATCAAGATACAACTTCCCATAATTTTCTTTCTTTTCATTTCATGGAAGCGTTTTTCCTCTTTTCCTTTCTTTTTTTCTTCTTCTTTTTTTTCTTATGAGCTTTCAATTTCATTTTTCATTTTTCTTTTTCCATAATTTTTCAAAGCTCTTTTTTTTTCTTCTTTTTCTCTCTTTCACCAAAACCCGGAAATCAGTAATCCCGAGACGGCTCACACCAAATGGTGGAATTATCATAACATCGCAAAAGCACAGAACACCCCTACACAAATAGTTGGTTACTAGCTCAACAAGGGTAGGCAAATTTATAATGTAGCTAGAAAGAAGGGTGTTTATTGTGAAAGGTGAACAAGAGATTGAATGGCTTCAAAATGTAGATCATGACAGTAATACTTATAGAAAATGGAATAAAAACCATACTTATGCGTTTTGATGTAACACAGACTATAAGGAGAAACTACTCACTCCTAAACTGGGATCGGGTTTAGATGTACCGACCACTGGAGGCTCTACCTTACAATATGAGTAGCTTGCCAAAGTCAAGATCAAGCTTAATTAAGTCCAAATGCAATTCCCTATCTACTGTGTACAAGACATCCCTATGAATGCACAATTCCTCATAATAAAACGAAACATCAACTTATAAAAACTACAAAATGAGAAATGTAAGATGGAAATGATCTTTTCTTTTTGTTTTTTTTCGATTTTTTTTTTGTAAAAACTAAAAAGAAACTAAGAAAACTAAACTAAAAAGAAATAAACTAAAAAGAAAACTAAAAATCTAAATGCAATCCTAAATGCAGTTCCTAAATGCAAATCCTCCCCCAAGCTAAAACTTCACATTGTCCTCAATGTGCATGCAATTATAACAGAAACAAACCGATAAACGGTTGACAGCACATGGAACAGAGAAACGATATGAAATTCTAATGGGAAAAAGGCAAAATAAAACTAAAAATGTGAAAAATAAAGAAAAGGAATAAAATTCTTACAAAATGGCCAGCCTCCCCCAAGCTAGTATAAACAAAGGGAGCTCATCATCAAATCACAAAGGCCACCAGCTACGGCCTCCCCTCTCAGAAGGAGGTGGCTCGGGTTCGGATCCAGAAGCATCTGCATAGTGGGTATCATCTGCAGAATGATAACTACCACGAGAAGGAAAGATCCCGGTTAGGGTTGCTGGCTCCAAAGGTCTGATACTCCTCCACTTGGTGATCAGGAAAATCACCTCCATACCCTCCAAACCTCTCTACGCCATAGTCGGTTCCACAATAATCCGGTCCGGTTCGCGGCACACTTGCACCATAAGCAGCACCATACCTCCCTTCCGGCCAAGTATAAAAAGATGGGTGGGGGCCCTCGGGTCTAATCACACCTTGCCTAGCAAAGTGGTCATATATGGGGTGCAAAGCAAGCTGCTGGTCGGACTGAATTCTATTGACACACAATGTTAAAGCTTCAAACATGGCGGATACATCGCCCTTAGCATGGGTCGACTGAGAGGATGATCCAACCTCAGGGCGGCTGGATCGAAGCTGAACAGGGGGGGTCAATGGGAGTAATATCCCCAACAGGAAGGTAGTAGGTAGGTCGAGGTAAGATAGCCTCACCCTCTTGAAGTGGAGGTCGCTGCCGAAGAAATGGAATTTGCTCTCACTCGGCTGTCAACTTGACCGAATCACGGCCAGCAATCCTCCAAATCATATGGGGGTGCGAAGCGCGAAACCAGTTGAGCTGAACAAATTATGCATAATCTAACCCATTTCCCATCTCGGTGGGAGGTGTAGTCAATGCCTGAAGGTCGGTGGTGGCTTGGTTAAAGCCACAAACTCTCATAGCTAAGTGAGTTATAAGACCTCCATAGACAATGGCTGTGTTCTTAGGATTAACAGCTTTGGTTAACTGAACAGCAAAATGATACGGTATACTAACAGACCATGGTACATCACCATCCACATTCAAAAATCCTCCTAACATTTCTAACTCTACTCGTCTCACCAAATGAGGTTCAGCACGACCCAAAAATGTCCATCCCATGAATCTTTGCCAGATTCTAATGGCGGGATGATGGATATGTTGGTGTGGGACATGGTCCCAACGAGAGACTGGGTAAGTCGAAATAGCACTCCAAAGCAGGCTAACATCAAAGCCTTCCGGAGGTGAGATAACAGTGTTTTCAGTGGTGAGACCAAAATAACTAGCAAAGTTCTCCAAGTTCATACTATAATCATCATTGAACAAACGAAACCGAACTTGGGGCATAGTGTTTCTATTTCTAGACCGATGCAACTCGAAAGAGCTCAAAAATTCAAGAGTTAATTGGGGGAAAGTCTCATAGCTAAAGTTCATGCTAGCACTCATACTTAGACCCCTAAACAACACTTTAACATGCTCAAGAAGTTTCATATGCCTTAAAGAAGAAACGTTGAGGAACTTAGTAGCCCTCATACCTTTGCTTTTAAGTACGCACCATTTTTGCCATTGCTCATGTGAGCTAAATTGTACATCCGGGAAACTAGGATCATGCATAGCATTCCCTTGATTCTCGGGTTGTTCATTAGCGTCAAGCATTTCAATATCCTCCTCTTGTGGTCTACTACTCTCTCCTTGAGTGGAGGTTCTTGCCCTCTTTGATTTCCTTAGTAAAGGTGCCATTTTCTACAAATAACTAGTATTAAAACACTTCATTTGTAAACACAAGTGGATAGCATAAGTGTTATAATACTAAGCTTTAAACACAAATCCAAGTATAGTGACCCTAGTAAAACATTGTCATGCTATCTTTAAGCACAAATGGATGTTATAAGCATAGCAAAATGTTAATTAGGTGAGCAACATATACTTGAATCATGAATTTGGCTACTACCTAAGGTACTATTGCTAAATTATCATAATAAGACCATAAGTTCATAGTATAAGGTATGAATTCAAGCATCATACTATCACTTAAACAAAAGCTCTTAGCATAAAGTAAAGATGAGCATCCAAATTAGCAAATAAACATCCAAATCAAAGTAATCATCCTAATTAATTACTAGAATTCACTCTATAGCATGTAAGAATCATTAGAAATCCAAATTAAACAAGTTTTACAATCAAAATCAAGAACCCCCAAATTGGAGTTAGGGTTTGTTTATGTTGTATTTCTGAAAAATATAGAGAGATTTAAGTAACTAAAGTAGAAATAACTTACTTGATGATGATTAGTAGTTGCCCTTGATGAACTATAGGAACAAATTTTGCAAGAATAGACTAAGAATTGAGGGTTTTGAGAAAATTTCAGCTTTTAGATTGAAGAACACGGGTATAAGGTAGTAAGCAAATGGGTAGCAAATGGGTTTTATAGAAGAAAATAGAGTAAAACACGAAACAGACCATTTACCCGATCGGGTAGACATGGACCCGATCGGGGAAACCTGCTGCTTTGGTTTTTGGTTCTATTTTCTTTGCCACTTGCTCATATCTTTTGGCTATGTCCTTGAACATATTTACTAACCTTAGTAATCTTGACATCTTGTGCCAAGGATAGCTTCGTCTTGTCTCAATAGGTCCTCCGATTCTAAGTACGAAAATCTATTGACGAAATATGCATAATAACAAGTAAAACAAAGAAAATGTTCCTAACTATTACAACATAAAATTCAAAAATAGAGTCCAAATAAAATAGTCCAAAATAAAAACCATTGCCTAATAAGTAAAAGAAAAGAATGCATAAAGAAAAAGAAAAGAAAAAGACGGGTTGCCTCCCGACAAGCGCATTTTTGAGTCATGATAGACTTTGTTGTTCCATCCCCCCTTAAGCCTTATGAGGGGATTTTAGCTCCTAGTAGCTGGATTCGTCCTTGAAGTTTCCTCATTTACCTTTTTGCCAACACCAATGGCAATCTCATTCTTCATTCTTCCGCAGCTTTGAAAGCCTCTAGGTCGCCATCTCCAACACTCAACACATCCCCTTTTTTGTCAAAGGTGGCACTCGATCCATCTATTTCAAATGTGATCCTTTCTCCTTTCACATCAATACATGCTCCAACCGTGTTTAGGAAGGGTCTCCCTAATATGATATGGTCATCCCTTTCTCCTATTGGAAATATTACATAAAAATCGACGGGGACGAGGAAGTACCCAATCCGTATTGGGACATCCTCCACAATTCCAGCCGGAGTATGCATAGATCCATCGGCAAGTTGAAGGCTAGTACTAGTGAATTTCATTTGTATGGGGCAATGTTTATGATAGACATCAAAAGGCATGGCGCTAATTGAAGCTCCTAAGTCACATAATGCACCTCTTACCTTATGAAAACACATTGTGAACGAGATGTTGAAACAACCTGGATCTTTAAGTTTGGAGGGAATGAGGATCTTCCCTTCTTCAAGGTTAGGTTCCTTGTGATTATCCTTGGTTGCTTCTTTTTCCATAGATATCTTGTCAATCCTTTCTTCTAACTTTGAAAAAGCTTCGTTTGTTGCCAAATTCGCTTCTTCAATCATTTCTTCCAATTTCCCTTGTGCTTTTATCATTGACATGATCAAAGCTTCGAGACGAGATGTCTCCTCATGTGTAAGGGCTTTGGTTGGTTTGGATAGTGTTGGATTGTTGCTAAGTTCATGGGGTAACCTATAAATTGTCTCCTTACTCTTTCCATTCCCAAGAGGGTGATCACAAGGTTTGTTACTAATCATGTTAATTGTGACGATTGATGGCACCTCCCTCCCTTGGGCATTTTAACTAGAACTCGATGGAGTCAACTCTTCCACTCTCTTTTGGAGAGATAGAATGGCTGATTTGATTGAGCTTAGTCTAGAAAGGAAGTAAGATCTCATGTTATGTTGGGTTTGGGTTATCTCCCTTAACTTGACATCTATTAGACCATTTTGAAAAGGTGGGTATTGTGGTGTATGAGTAAGTTGGGTTTGATGAATTTGTGGAGAAAGGGGTTTAAGGTTGTGAGTTTGTTCCCACATCGTTGAGGTATATGCCCTATCCCACCACAAAGTTCGCATGGTGTTGTAATTGAGGTAAATGGGTTGAAAGCTTTGGGACGATATAATGTACTTTTTGGGGTGGTTTCGCTGGATTGATTGGGACAAGATAGGGAAATGGTAGTGTCAACTTCATTTGAAGTTTCCACTCGACTCTTCTTTCGCTCTCCCCCATTGGTTTGCGAACCTTCCCCTCTTTCATTGTGATTTACTAGATAGGTTTGATAAATTGGTTCTAAACCTACAGTGAAAAGCGACGACAATCTCTTCCCACTGCATAGGTCTTGTGGCTTCTTTTAAGCGACGGGTGAACCACCATTTGGCTTCTCCCTTTAGTGATAAAGGAAAAAGTGTTTCTCTAATTTCATTTTGGGTGATTCCCTCCCTCACTATGTTTTGACAAAACTCACAAAAGGTTTGAAGATGATGAGACGGGTTTTCGTCTGGTTTTCCTCTAAATTGGTTACCCTCGATGAGAGCAATCAAAGTCAAATGGACCCTCAGGATCCCACTGGCAAGCTCAAAAACCCGGTACCTTGGATCTTCTCTAGTTAGCACCATTTTATCGACCTACTAGAAAAACACAAAAGAAAAAGTTAGAAATGAATTAGGTACGGTTGCACCTAACAATGGTAGAAATAAAAACCAACAATTCATAAATAAACAAAACCGTGCTCCCCGGCAACGGCGCCAAAATTTGGTCGGTTCTGTCGCGGTCCTGAAACAAAAATAATTTACCCGGACTAGGCTAACAACATAAGGAATGTAATTAGAGAAGTAGGGTGTCGATCCTCAGGGAGTACGTGTTACTTATGAATTGTTATGGATTGGTTTTCATTTAAAATCGAGTCACTTGAGTTGTTTGTCCGAACTATTAACATAAAACAAAAAAGACAAGAATATAAATGACGATATGTAAGAACAAATATGTAAATTGCAAAGTAAAAAACCCAAAACAGAAGACATACCCGATCGGGTTGTCACGTACCCGATCGGGGAAATCCTCTGATCTGGATATTAACAACTAAATTCTATCTAGGACGATATTTAAATGACAATATTAAAAGTCTAACTAACTAAACTAGTAAACAAAATAATAATAATCATGTAAACTATCTAGGTACGGAAATAAAGAGATGATAAAATAAACTATCTAATAATAGAAATAAAACGACGATAAAATAAATTATTTAAAACGATAAAGTAAACTAACTAATCAAGTTGATATGGTGAAAGAGAAATACATGTAAAACTAGTTAAAAGTTTCATAGATACCAATATTAGAATTACTATGATTGTCTAGGCCTTGTAGCGGTATATTCCTTCCGGATTCGTACCGACCTTTTAGTGGATCCTAACGTCCTTTCAGCATGGTTAAGTCACTAAACCCCTATTGATAGTCCTAATTCCTATCCCAACTCTCGTCATAAAGATAGAAATGACTAATACAAACAATTGCTTATGGCCACTAAACAAAGTTATAGAATTTAACACGACCAAAGGAAGAAACAATTAGATGGTTCGATTGGTAACTACTCTTCTTATAATTCGTTTAACTCGTAAATCATTTCAAATATTACAACTCTATTTATTTCATTTACACAATGATAATATTACAATATTAGATTTAATCTAATCTATGTGATTATGTGATTAAATAGATTAGTAAGAAAAAGATGTAAGAAATTAAACTATGAAATACAAATACTAAAGTGATTATGGTGATTATGTTAACAATGATTCTAATGATATTTTTAAGGATTATATGATTAGGTAAATTATAAGGTGACATGCTAAACAATACTTTGGGTTTAACTAAATGAATTTTAGGTATATTTCCTACTAACAACAATATTATGAAAATGATACTAGTGAGACTATAGTTCATGGTGATTAAAATTGCATAAGTAAATAAGATTAGAGGATTATCGATAAGGAATATGGGTATATAAGAATGAAAGTAAGAACAAATATCCAACCAAATAACAAAAACTAAGTAAACACTAGGGAAATGCTAAGAAATAAGCTATAAAAACTTGTAAGAAAGTATGCTAAAAGATATGTAAATATGATAATAGATTTATTGGAAAAGTTGATGATAAAAAGATGATATATTATTGTGTGTGATGATCATTAGCTTTTATAAGGCTGCATGGCTGCTGATCCTCTTGCAAATTCGTACCCTAGTCAATGCATTAAACCACCCATTTAAGCTCGGATTGAAGAAGAGCCAAGTAACGTCTTCTTGCAGAAATACCCGATCGGGTAACAGGCAATCCGATCGGGTTTTTGTGTAAGTCGAATTTTCCGTCTTTTCATCTTAGGCACGGAATCCTATGCCTTAGTCTTTGGTCAATGCACGACGGAATTGGGCTTGGGCTGATCTCCTCTTGACTTGGGTTGAGTTTTCCTTTTAAAGTTCAAAGCCAAAAATCTAAATTGAGTCCATTCGAGGAAAGATGTAGCGGAATTGTAATCAAATCGTGAACTGGCTATCATCAATTCCTTGAAAACTCATATCCTAGTGTCTTTGCTCCATAAAGTAGGAAAATATAGCAAAACCGCTTCATTTCCTATAAAACGAGTCAAAACACGCAAAACAACTAGAATAGCAGTATTAGCTCGTTAATCACTTAACAAAGTGCATAAATCGTATAGAAATCGAGCTAAAACGGGGGATAAATTAGTACAAAATATCACTTAT
>JAIUZE010011289.1:37696-70067 GCA_022085475.1 Heliosperma pusillum | reverse complement strand
TAGAAACGTCACTTTCCCTACAAAACAGGTTAGAACACAGGAATTCGCCTAGAAGACGATATTAGCTCGTAAAATGGCTTAACAAAGCACAAATGACATATAAAACCGAGCTAAAGTGGGGGTTAAAATCATACAAATATTCACTTATCAGAGACACCTGGCCAAAATGGATCTCATTATTCTACCCATGGTCTTGATGGTGACCTCTTACTGGCAATCAGCCTGTGGATGGTGAGAGGTGTTGAATAAGAGCCTTGTTTTTATTAGCTTCCATAGAGTCCTCCAAAAGTGAGTCATAAATTTGGTGTCTCTGTCAGAGACTATGGCTTTAGGAACCTCATGAAGCTTGAGAATTTCCTTAAATTATAGATCAGGTACCCCAATCGTATCCTTAGTCTTTTTTAGGGTAATGAAGTGTATCATCTTGCTGAATATGTCTGCCGCCACCAAGATTGAGTCTTTACCTATCTATGTTAATAGGTAAGGCCAATATTAAGTTCATACTCATATCCTCCCATGGTTGTTTGGGACTAATAGGGGGTATAAGGACCTACTTGAAAAATAGGCCGTGGATTGTTGGCATGGAGCACACCTCTTAATTACATCTTCTACATCACCAAACCTTTTTTTTTGCCAATAGAACTATTCCTGCAAGATATCATAGATCTTATGTATCCAAAAATCAAGCTCTTTGGCACGTACTTCCTTTACCAGAAGGTTCCTGTAGGGACGTCTAGATATACAAAACATACATGTTTCTAAAAAACAAGTATCCTTTTTGAGTCTGATACTTGTTTCCTCCCTTGAGTCGATCTGCCCTTTTATGATTCTCATTCTTCTTTGAAATATGGGTTTTTAAGATAGAGCTTCTTCATGAACTCAAATCCTAGCTCTCTTTTGATCCATAAAACTTAGCATGAAAAACCTCATTGACAGTGCATCAGCTACAACATTGTCCTTTTCCTCCATGTACTTGCTAGAGAATGAGAATAACTTTAAAAACTCTACCCATTTAGCATGTTTGGGGTTGAGTTTGTGTTGGCCATTGATATATTTTAGTGCGTCATGGTCTATATGGGGCACACACGGTCCAGGTTTCAGATAATATCTCTAATGGTTCATGACCCTAACAATTGTATAAAATTCTTTGTCATATGCTGAATAGTTGAGTTTGGCTCCATTGAGTTTCTTACTGATCAAATCGACAATTCTTATACTCTTGTGGAACCACGACACATATTCTAATTCACTAGCATCATATTCCATTTCAAATAACTTGTTAAAGTCGGGAAGGACTAAGACAAGGAATCTGCACAATGGTTCTTTGATGGCGTTGAAAGAATTCTCGGCATTTTCATTCCATTTAAACTCTCTCTTCACCATGCCTTCAGTAATATGAACCATTATGGAACTAAATTTTTGGATAAACATCCTACGAAAAGAGGCTAACCCATGAAAACTCCTTACTTATGTCATGTTCTTTGGGACATGCCGATTATTGATGGATTTTACTCCTTTATCAGGGATTAAAACCCCTGGGAAATAGACCGTACTAACCATGAATGTAACATTTTTCTACCTTGTCACATAGTTTTTAATGCCTTAGGGTCTTAAATAGTACCTGCAAATGTTGTAAATGCTCATCCCTTGAAAGTCTATAAACAAGGATATCGTTAAAGTGGACCACAACCAAGGCTATAAACCAGAATATCATGAAAATGATGGATGCATTAGAAAAACCTAAAGGCATTACCATCCATTCATACAGACCATATGTGGTCTTAAAAGCTGGTTTTCACTTATCTCCTTCTCTGATTCTCACTTGAGGGTAACCTTGTCTTAAGTCAATGTTTCAAAACATGTGAGCCCCACTGAGCTCATCTAGGATATCATCTAACCTTGGTATAAGGAATATGTACTTAACTTTGGTGTTGTTGATGGACCTACTTTTAGTGCACGTTCTCCATGTTCTATCGTTCTAAGGCACCAATAGTGTAGACAATGCACAAGGAGTGAGGGACTCCCGCACAAAACCCTTGTCCTTGAGCTCTCTAATCTAAATTTGTAACTCCTAAGTGGACTTTAGATTACTTCTATAAGAAGGCCTATTATGCAGCATTTCCTATGGGATGAGGTCAATTTTTTGCTAAATGCCTCTTAGGGGGCAACCCACAAGGGAGTTTATTAGGAAAGACATCTTCAAAAGATCTCAAAATCTGTATGACCTCTTCAGGAAAGGGGAGGTATGAGTCTTGTGTTACTTCTTTGGGAAGGAGGATCAACAAACGCCCTCTACCATTCAGCTCTTGGATCACTTTTGATTCTTCTTCTTCCTGGCCTTGAAAGTGTAGGTGTTATCTCTACCCTAGTGCACATAGTCCATATCAAATTCCCATGGTCTCCCTAATATGAAATGACAGGCATTCATTGGAAGGACACCACACAGAGCCTCATCTGCATATTTCTTCCCAATTGAGAAGGGCAGGCACAACACACTACTTTTCACCTAATTTATGCCCCCTTATTGAGCCATATTGCAAGGGTGATCCTGAGTAGGTAAGTTTATAGCATTTCGACCAAATTGTGAAGCCACATTAGTAAAACTTCCCCCATCAATGATAAGGTTACAAACCCTACCTCTTATAGTGCACTTGGTTTTAAATATATGTTGCCTCTGGTCCTCTTTTACGGATTAATGTTGGGTGTTCATCTGTAACACCCTCATCGACTAAAGTACCTTACCAATCCCAACCTTAAAAAATGGGAGTTCTACCATCTCGGTTACATGAGTTAGTATATATCTAATAGACCATAATGAAACCTTTATTGCAATAAGTAATGTTTAAAGTGATTACAACAATCACGCATGACCACAATTTCTGTTTATTCTGTTTCAAGTTCCTTCTTTTCATCACAAACTGTAGCCTTTTCTCTTCCCCCCCACCCCCACCCCCACCCCCACTAACACTAATAACGAACTTCTAGGGTGCTCAATGCTCTCTTTGAAGGGCACTCCTTGGCAAAGTAACCATATTCTTGACACTGAAAACACTTTTTATGGAGAATGAACTTTCTCTGTCTCAAGTTAGGTGTCTTACCTTTATCAATAACAGTTGGTTTAATAGGGATGAAGGGTCCTCATATCTCTACTCCATTATAAGGCTTAAATGAGGGTGTTTTAGGTTGGGGCTTTAACATAGTAGCCTTCCCCTTTCCCAATATCTCAACCCTAATAACCAAGTTAACAACCTCATCAAAGGACCAGACTTGATGCATGCTTACTCTGAAAGTCCATAGACCTTAATTAGACTCCTCTAATTAGTTACTAAATTACTTGTTAATTTAGTATTTAATGATCTATGTAACATGCATGCAAATATAAAGACATTTATATAAAAGAAGAAATTTCCTCACATTGAAATGGAAATGATATGGGCACAACAAGAACTCCTTCTTGTTGTTCTTGAGCTATTATATAGATGATCCTCCAAAATCTCCAAATTAGAAGATCTCCTTTAAATTACACCCAAGACTAACCCAAATAAACTTAACTTATTATTAACTAGATAATAATAGAAGTTACACTAATATTAAAATATACTACTACTATAGTAATACTTAGTGAATATTAGTGTATGAGAGTTTTAGAAAGATGAGAGGATTTTAGTGAGATAAAGCAAATAAGCAAGAATGAACAACCATATTGCCCTTTTATAGGCAATATGGCCGGTCACTTTAAGCCTCACAAGGGACTTATTTTGCTTATTTTAATTCACATGCAAAGTGGTAGAGTGTAGTGTTGAGTGAAATGATTTTAGGTTTACTATTCATGTCATAATCACATGTAACTTGTGAGCATGAACAAGCGCAACCATATTCACTTCACACTACTACAAGACCGGCCACTAATGGCCTTATATGGTCCATTTTGATTTTTGATATTTGTCCCACAAATACTTATTAATCATATGCTTAATTATCTTGTATAATTAAGTGTTAATTTGATCATATAACAATTATATGCCACAAACAAATAAATAATATGTACTTAACATTTTAAGTGATATTTTACCATTATATCAATTTATAATGGGTCCCACAATGCTTAGTTAATTTATTTTACAACTCCTTGTAAATATAATTAACTAATTAGCTCTACCTCAAAATATATGTAAAACCTCAACTAATTTAGTAAATTAACGATTAATTACTAAACTAGATCTTATTAAATCATATTAAAATAAGATATAAATTTATTAGTCAATTATCGCACAATTGAAAAATAAGCTTAATCGAATTTGAGTTCCTAACTCAATTTCTAACTATTAACTCTCGTATATATATATATCAAATATATGTAATGGACTAATCAATTGTATCATATACAATTAATTAGTCACTATTTGGGTTTCATCCTATAGGTGTGACCGAAAGGGATCAGTTGATCACCGCCGTCATACGACAATAACGTCAAACTCTAGTCAACCAACCGTTATTGATTTACGTTAATCAACTGACTAATCATATATATATATATAGTCAATAAATATCCCAATTATATTCTTTAATGAGATTTATTATGTGGCGGACTATTGTGGAGGACACCTACTCCAACATACTCTACTCCATATCTTCTCATCTAGGCCTTCTAATAATCTAACTATTTTATGTTCAAACTTCTAAGTAACCTCACACTGCAAGGTGAGTTGTTCAAAGTCTCTAAGGTAGGACTCTGAAGGTTTCTAAGGTAGGACTCTGAAGGTTGATGCTCTTGTTTCAAATGTGTGATTTTTATAAACATATCGTGAGGATAATATTTTGACGCAAACTTATACTTTAGTTTCTTCCGAAGTTTAATCCATGACTTAGTGGGTTCCTTTCGCTCTCTTATTCTAGGTTTTCATGTTTTCATACCAAAGAGAAGCATAACCCTTTTAATTTCATAATTGCAATTTAAAAAGCCTTTATGTCAGAGTATCCCTTATACTCAAAAACTTATTCTACAGATCTAAGTCAGTCTAACAAACTCTTGGGATTTAAAATACCATGAAAGTGAAGTATTTCGACATTTAACTTCTGATGCAATGTCATATGTGTCTGAGTTATCTTTTCTCCCAGCTCGTTGCCTTCTTCCTCCTCCACTAGGTGGTGGAATGCCTATGCCTCTGCCCCTACATCTGTATGCAAAGATAAGGTGGCCATTCATCAGTTTACCCACAGCTCCAACCATCACATTGACAACTCCAATTAGGCTATCAATTTTGGTTTCCTATTCAATATTCCTACAATCCTCTCTTTACTCATTGAGTTTTTTTGTGTGTTTTTAATTTAGTTAGGGAAAAGATGAACTCACAAAACCAAAGCCCTGATAACCAATTTAGATTGAAAATTTGACCAATGAGCTAGTAAAGAATGAACAAGATTCATGAAATATTAACTGTAAACTCAAGCTAAAAATGGCAAAGATAGGCCTTAATCAAAGCACAAATCCAATGACTAAGGGTTGTGAATTTTTAATCACACAACAAAAGAAAATATTTTACTCAAGAACACAACCAAGAGTTGATTCAGAAACTAGGTTTCAATTCTCATTCATTATCTGCTTTTCTTACAACAGGTCCCATGATTTAAATAAACCTTGGAATTACATCTTGGAAGTAAAAATTATGCTCTTAGTGTCACAATTTCATCACAACATAAGACAAGTAGAACAACCACCTTGCATGTATATAAACTAAGAAGAATAACATAATACAAATAAGTAAATAAAGCTGCAACAGACTTTTGTTTGATACCTCAGGAAATTAAGAGAATTAGAAAAGGACAAGGCTGTTGGTTGCCTCATTTCTGATTCTTTTTTAATGAGTGTAGAACCAAAAGCAACCTTCACTTTTCACCTAGAGCTGGCCTGGTAAAAAGAGGAACGGAAAATAGACAATTTTAAATGTTATCTTGCAGTTGGATCCTCCCTGTGTAGCTGAACTATTCCTTAAGCTAATTTGTTAACCTTTTGCAATTCTTTTGAGTATCCTAGACAAAGTTTCTCATTAGGTACTAATTAAGCTAGGTTGAGTGATAATTCCCTATAATACTTATTAGGAGGAGCCTTGGACCTTGTTCTTGCTGAGGGGCTTGAACTGGTTGTGCCCTATGTCTGAACTCCTTTTGCATGAGCTAGTTTAATTTCATGTGAATATCACGGGACAACTATAGCATATTTTTATTAAATACTTTCTCCCGTCAAAAAAATCTTAGTACATTTTTTAGTGCCTTGATATTCACATCATTATTGAGTGTTTTTCCTATTGCATCGTGTTTCTATTATTCTCATTTTACTTTTGTGGTCAAAATGATATTGTTTTTGCTTGACATCTACATGTTACCTTTCGTAGTTTACAACTTTATTAGAATGATGATATTGTAAGAATAGTAAGTAGATAGTATTATAAATTTGGAGAAAATGATATTTAAGAACTAAAATATTTTTCACTCATTTTCTCTTAATCGTGGCAACGTTAAATCAAATGAACATAAAATAAATTAGATGGGTATAATAGATAAAAAAGAATATAGATATTGTTGAAACATTCTCATCTTAGAAATTCAAAACTAAAAGATATGCTACCCTTTTAACCGACGTCATTATAAGAGAATACTATATTTACACCAAACTTGTCTTTGTCGATAATGTTATTTGTTGTTAATATTAATCCCAACAAATTCACTACACATTATTAATTACAAATACATTTAAAATTTCACCAAAACATTGTATCAATATTTGATGTGAGATGAAAAACCTAAGGTTAGAACTTGTTTAAGCTAGGGTTGTTTACTTCACTAAAGTTTGACGCCCCTTCGCCAAAATGGATGGTAATATACAATCATCGACGATCTTCAATGCCTTCATCAACATTCGAAAAAGGCAAGAATGAACTATACGATACCAATGGTCGTCACATTCTTCAATTTTCTTCTTATGTCTTCAAGGAAATGCTTCAAAATATAAATGAAATTAAATTAAATTTTGAAAAGAAGAAAACTTCTCAATCCTTTTTGGTTACGAATATGCTAAAGTTTTATCAATTGATCTAATTTAGTATATTATTTTGGTTGAATTGGTACATAACTGTAGAATATAAAAAGTATTGCATTAAAGTGAGAGAAGTATTGTGAGTATGGAGTGGAATAATGCTTGGAAGATGAACGTCTACATAAGATGAGTGATTAGTATATTGACTAATCTTTGTCTTTTCATGTTCTATTTTTTATTTGATTTTAAAATTTTAGTCGAACATCTAATTGTATTCTTCACGTGTCGACTCAATCTAGTCTTTTGATGTTATTGTATAGATTTTCGTTGTTCAGTCATGAGAAACCAACCAATGCACCTTCCTTATGGCCAAATTATTAAGTTGCATATAGTAGATTGTGAAATAAAAAAATACATGAAATAATCGTTTGGTTCTTAAATACTACAATATAGTATATACCATAAAGATAGATGAGAGAAGAGTTTTTGATTCTTTCTACTTTTGATTTCATCCATCTATGTGACCCATATTATTGTGTAAGATTAATAGGTTCGTCCTAAACAAGAATTTGGGTAAAACAAAATATAAACAAAGTTAATAAAAAAAGTGAGATAGTTACCAAAAAATTAATCTAGTATATATTTGGTTACAGAAATGATTTGAATTATGAGTGTAATTGTTGGGCAATTTTTATTATGTCAAACCCAGCACTAAATTTAGGCTTTTTGGTTAATTTATTATGTCTCTATCGGGTTTCGGACTTGAAACATCCGCCTTGCCCCATCCATGGCATGAGTGCAAAATATCGTTGCCTAGGCCATGATTTATACATTATAAAACACGTCATTTTCATGGTGGAGACATGATTTACATACGTGAAAGTCACAATTTCGGGAGGAAGACCTTTGAAAGACAATTACTTTGTGCTCATGTGCCTATTCGAGTAAGTATTTTTCAAATAGCTTACCTTGACAAAATATACGTACCAACCTTGGAGATTTATTAATGGATCATTTAAGAGGCTTTATGTAACACGCACAATTACCTATGGCCTATCAAGCTCCATGTGTAAGTAGGATTGTTAAGATTTTGGTGCATACTAAGGTAGTGACCTTGAAAACTTACAATAATAAGAACAATGTCAATCTTTATTAAATCAAACATTTCGTTTACAAGTTTAATTAAATTATTTACAGCTATTAATACACATTGGAATTATAAATCTAATACATGAATTACAATCTACTCAAATGTGATTAACAAAATTCTACTAAGGCAAGTCTCAGTCGCATCCCATCCCATACATACGTCCAACACTTCACAATTCACATATACGATATCATAGATGTACTTGAAATATACACTTCTCCCAGTTGACCACAAATATCAATTGGATAATCACATGCCACAAAAGAAAGGGTTTAGGTGGACGACACGACACATCACCAACACACGTCAACTGAAGCCGAGTAAGGATAAATCAATACAAAGACAATTAGTGAGCAAACTATGAGTAACATACTCGATCCATCAAACTACTATAATACGCCAAAATCAAATACTGTATACTCAATAATAAGGCTCATGTCACACCGGTTCAGCCGGCTACGATGAGATCTTATCTCAATAGAATGTTTCATTCCACAGTGATTCAACCGATTACAAATATCCCATCTCATTTATATATAAAATACCAACTCTTCGTTCCAAGTGTGCACATCCTTCCTAAGGCCAACCCCTAAGAGAAGAACTAACAAGGACCCGCGATCGACTGGGCCACGAATTTTCCCTCGAAGGATCCAACCCCACAACAATATACAAGCCATGGGTCTGCAATTTTAAACATTCATTTCTAATCACAACATTCTCAAACCATCAACATTACTTATACATAACACATAAGATATACAAAATCAAGACTTCACAATATTCGCAAGGTTGGTAAGGATTTTTCTTACCGAAGTCAAGCATAAGCATCTCACAATTTTTCTTTTACAAAGTCTCCACATTTATTCAATAAACATCTACTAGAGGACTCCTTAATGTATCCTTCACAAATCTTCATCTAAGAACGATAAAAATATCATCCCGTTACTAATAACAGTACTAAATTGTAATAACTTGAATAAGATATATGTGTATTATTAACAGTAGCAAAACAAATCCTCTTCAAATATTAACCAATATTGGAAGGAGACGAAGGTTCCATTCAATAAATTACCAGTAATGTGGTTAGTTTACATGAAATTCTTCTTGCACCTAACTATCTATGAAATTAGCTTTGCACCCTATGACTTACGTTTAGTAAGCACGTAATTATGAGAGTTTACACGTTGGGATTGTAGCCTAGCAAAGTCATCAAGTAGAGTCTCCACCACCAACTAACCAACTAACTTAAACAATCCTACATAAGCACCTTGCTAATACATGATAAAACCCATTCAAAAAGAAAATATCTTACATAAAAGAGAGAAATGAAGTTTTTAAGAGCCTTTTATAAAAGCACTGATATTTCTAACAAGTAAGGCATGGTTTAGGAACTCTTCGTCGTATTAATTATTTAGTTATTATGATACCGTTATTTTCATTTTTATTTTAAGTAAACATATTATATACTAATAGCTATATTCTCGTTGTCAATACATTGCACACATGTTATATAATTAAATTGTCCTCATATGTATCTATAAGTATTATGCTAGTATTGTTGACCCTATGTCTTAATCTGTCTTGAATTATGTCAAGTACGTTTATTGATAAGATTAATAAGTTGAGTTTTCTTTCTTAATCCTAATCTTTTTTTTAAAGATACTTATCTTCTACAAATACTTAAAATTTAACCGAATTTTTTGAAGATAGTAACATATCTTTTTGGTTATTTTCTTTCATAAAATATCAAGTAAGTCGTTATCTTTTCTTACTTAGTTTTGGCCGATATATTTAGAAGAGATTATCTATAATATTTTACGAAACCCTAATTGTGGAGTGTGTAGCAAGGTCTTCCTAAATATGCAAGATCTAGATCGTAAGATCAAGAGTTCTTGACCTAGTTATGGAATTTACGAGGTAACCCGAGAGGGGGGCTTCGATGTCATTATGTTAATAAAAAGTGGCGCCTTATATAAACTCTTACACTTTCCATAGCTAAAATAAAACTTTCATATTGATTAAAATCATAATTTTGAAAAAACCTATTGTTGCTTGTTGCTCGTTGTACTTAACGTTTTCTTTTGCAAAATCTTCTTCAAAGTCGAGTTCTTTAAGGCTACTACTTTTTCGTGTTAAAGTTTATCATTAAAAAGTGCATAGTCTTAAACTTCTTTTCTAGACACTTGAATTGTATTTTAATTAGTTTGCAATCTATTTTAATATTGAATTTGAAACCTTGTAAGCTTAACATCTTCCACACCATAGTCTTAACATCCTACATCACGAAGCCTTAACATCTTTCACCACCGAGAGCTAAATATGACTCAACCATCGAGAGCTTAATTAACATCTCTAAACCATCGAGAGCTTAACATCTCTCAACCATTGAGATCTTAACATCTCTCAAACACTGAAGGCTTAACATCCTTCATTAGCACGATTAAGGTAAGTCGCGGGGATAAATTTTGTATCGTACGCTAGAGCGGATTAGGTGCTCGTGATAAATAATTAATAAAAAGGGGTGGACGTAGGATTTTAAATTGGGCCGAACCATGTTAAAAATATTGTGTGTTCTTCGTTTTGTACCTCTATATATTGTCATAAACCAATATAACTTACTACCTAACTAGATCGCTCTACACTATAGGCACAAAAAATAACTATTGTCTTGCCCATCAATGACGCCAAATTTGGCTAGCTTAAACTTGTATGCATATCAGAATAAATTTTGATTCACTTACTCAACTATACTACTAAAATAACAATATAACGGATGTAAGGGTCGAACCCACAAGGAAGGACTAATTTAACTAATGCGCAAGGTAATGCAGAATAAAGTAACTAATTTAGGGGGGAGTTTGTTTATTTGAATAATCTAATGAAATAATATTTAAACGAATATTAGAATCTATGAACTCAGATGGTGTTAAAGTCTTAGGTCAACTTTTACCCGTTACCAAATAAGTCAATTGATCATCGAAAATCTCAAATATCAATTATCTTCAAGTATCTATCGTGAAATAAATATATGATATATATTTTTAGCCCTTCTTAAGAATACTCAAATAAATGGATCTGCAATATTATAAGACCTTAACTATCAATTCATCCAACACTCGCGTGCGATATTAAATTTAGTAGCAACAAAATGGAAAAAGGAACTCATTCAATTACAAGAATAATGATTGCTACTGTATTATTAATCTCTTCCAACCCAACTAATGATAAACTGAATCAATTACAACAATAAAGATTGCTACATTAATTTAGATATCAAGCATACTGAATCGATACTCTAAATCAGCACAATATTAATAATTACTAACACTATTGATCAGATAATGAAAGTTAATAATAATCAAAATTATACTATACTTGAAAGATAAAAGATAAAGACAATCTCACAATCGATTAATTGGTAGCTTCACCAAGAAGAGATGATTAGTTCCTCATACTAGATCTATAATTATTAGGATTTTTCTAAGAAAGAAAAAAGTGTTTCTAAAAGTTAAACATTAAGCTTATATAATAACTATTATTATACTAGATTAGGAAAGTAATAGCTAGAAATGTGAGAGAGGTGAGAGAGGGCGATTGTGAGGCGAGAGATTCCTGATCTCCTGCCATCCGTCGACTATGGTCGTGATGCTTGTCATCGAGCGGTTCCGTTCGTCATTGCAACTGGTATATGGTGTTATTGTTCGACATCGCAGGTGGTAAGCCACCACTTATTCAGGTTTCTAAATTGCGTTTGGTGTTTAGGGTTTGATGCCTCTTTGTGCGTCGACTTTGATTCGTGGGTAGGTTGGCTGCCTATTTGTCATCATTGGCCCGCTGTCCTTTTCTTGTCGGAATTTTCAGACGACGTCGGTCTGTTTCTCTGTTGAATTTGCCGAAGTTTGTGTCTTCCTTTACCCTTCGTATTGGCTTTAGTTTTTTTCCCCGGCCTATGGTCGTCATACTGTCAGTCGTCGGACGCATGTCCTTGTTGTTCTACGCCGGCCTTTTTGTCTGTGGGGTTTTCTTGAGATTGTGTGTTGCTTTCCATCTTCGTGCTTCTTTTGGTATATCTCTGGTTGCCACATCTATCCCTTGCCGGAATTAGTTCTTCTGTGTCCGTTTGTCACCGCCTCTACCTTATTTTACTTGATGGACTTCATTTCTATCCTTCTAATCGAGGTTTAGTCTAGTTTGTGAGTTGGTTTTTTTTCTGTAAGCGTGCATTTCTTGCTTGTTTTACCATGAACGTGACCTCGTTGATTTGGTTTTTTTTTGTCATGCCTGACCATATACGGTTCTATTGCCCTTTTGTGGGTCTTTGTAGTTGTCAGGATTGTAGTGGTAATGGACTTGTTAGAACCTCCATGATCACCCATCTCCGTGATCGATATTGTCGATGATTAAACATCAAACTCTTTCCTTTAGTCTAACTATTACACATCAAACTCTTTCCTTGAGTCTAACTATTGTCATAGATTGGATTTTATTTCACCCTTTGATTCTGGTGATGGAGTTGCTAGATTTATACTATATGATTTTCCAAAGCGCCTCCTCCGTCTTCATCATCTGATATTGTTGCCGAGTCTGATTTACTGGGTGGTTTAGATATGGCTTCTCTTGATCATTTGTTCTCTAAGCGGCTGCATGCGTACTGTTAAATCTATTCCTCCTCGGTGTAGTCTTGGGTTTTACGGGGTCTTTAAGGGGGCTCTTGATGATGTGGCGGACTTCCCGTGTGACTTTTCATGCTGGGTTAGCTTGCTTGTGTTGCCTCTTTGTATTCTTAAGACCTTCTCCTCTATAAGTAATCTTGAGTGTAGGTCTGTTGTCACGCGTTAGCGTCAAGAGGAGATTATTTCCACTGCCAATCGTACTTAAGGGCTGACTGGAGCAATTTGAAGCTTCTGTGAGAGACATTGGCTAAGGTTTACCCCTCTTTCCTTGTTGAAGAGGACCTTGATACGAGTGAGCTTAATATTCGGCAGTGTTATACTGCCGGTGTCCGGATACTTTATTCATCTAGCATTGCTTCTTATTATGTTGGCGGTTTAGAGGCTTTGAGAGATAAGTACCTCATCGTTCCTTCTCCTACCCTGCCGCCTTTGCCTGTAGATCACCATCCCTTTTTTGCGTCCCCAATTGTTGTTTTAGACATTGTTAGGAGTTTTGCGTGACACTTCTTGTGGGGGGGACGTTTCGCTCAACACCTTATATAGTGTTTGAGTGGAGCTGATGTTGTTGTCTTTGAAGATTTGATCGCCTTTATCTTCATGCTTTCCAGAATGATTTTAACTTGGTCGACCGTGAGATCATGTTATGTGAGTTTCGACATCATTATCCTATTCTTTCCTATCCGTTTGAGATTTTCTTTTCTAGTCCTGTCAGGCTTAATTATCATCTCATGGTCTTGTCAAGGGGTACAGCAGGATGACCTTAAGAGTGACCCTTCGGGTTCTTATCTTGTATCTTTGGTGTTGCATCCTTTGGTTTTAAGATCTGGGAGTCTTTTCAATTGACTATACAAGCTTGGTACTTAGATGACGGCATTATTGTTGGTGATACCTTGGTAGTGGGACGATTCTAGAGCTAATTTTGGAGATTGATCATCGATCGGGGCTTCATCTTATTGTTCGTAAAACCGAGGTGTTTTGGCCTACGAAAGATCCAAGGAGCAAGGTGTAATACCCGGCCTTTTAGGAACCTTTGACCAACCCTTGACCTTAAAGAACTGTCCATAGGATGGTCTCGGGAGAACTCTGTACTCTTCAGCAGAGAGTACTCGATCTAGTAGAATGTACTCGGTCGAGTGATGATGACACTCGACCGAGTGCCCTTACTCGACCGAGTGTCCCTTTTACTCGGTCGAGTGTGACGGAACCAGATCGCGTTAATTTTATATCGGAAAGCAGCGATGTTAATCATTATTTCTACAAAACCTTTCCATCTCTCTTTGTGATACACAGATTCGCGATCCTTTCCGAGATTGTGGCGCGCGTGAAACCATGCACAGAGAAACGAGGGACAAACGTAGAAATACGCATTTGTGGAGTCGCCACCAACTTTTGTGGAAAGTTGGCACTGTTCGAATACTTTATGACATGTCAAGACACAAAGTGATGACATACATGAACACTAAGAACTCGTTACCCTTATCATTCTATGTCTAGAATGACTCTCGTGGATGCCAATGAACACGGATGTTCACAGAGATCTGGAGTAAGGGGTGAGGGTACGTATTAGGAAGTTCTTTAACTGAACACCTAATCCCGCCCGCCTCGATAGCGGCCACTACTAATGATTAGGGAAACACTTTTGTACTTCATATATATTGTCGGTTAAATGCATGCAGTGTGACGTCTTAATTCTAGTATGTGAATTAACGATGTTGGTGAACACGTAATTTAGCATTCAATTGAGTCGAAATAGGATTTAGAGTTAATTGCAAGAGAAAGGCAAATAAATCATACAATAAAATGATTAAACAAAGCTAAAATAAATATTACAATTGATTACAACGGATTCCGGGATCTATGTCGGAAATATGCCCAAAAGAAAGGTTTACAAAAAAGAAAGAATAAAAGACTAAACGAACAGATTAGCAGCGATATTAGGATTAATATTCGATTAATTGTACAATTAAGCTACGTCGGAATGAATCAGGAAGTTCATAGACATAATCCAACCCAGACCAGGCGAAGCGTGTGATGCGTCCTCAAGAATAGGCGCGGGACTCGGTGCGTCTGTTCTTGAGATGAGTTCTGGCTGTGAAGCCAGAATCACAATCAGTTAGTATTTGTTTGTGTATTTACGGTTTATTACGGATATACAAGTCGAATTGAAGTGATTTAATAGATTAAATTATATCAAAGACGAATCTAGAGATTTGATATGGACAGATCGAATCTCTAAAGACCTAATTTCATTTAAAGGACGACAAAAAACCCACTAATATTGATTATCAGGGATCTAAGACGAATTATAAAAGGTGATTTAAATAAACTAATAAAAAAGTTTTAAAAGTGTTTGAGCAAAAATCCGACATGAATCTTACGTAAGATGAAATAAAATACAAAATAAAAACGGGATTAAACACCCTCAAACTTACATAATGACGAAACGACATTAACTAAGTTGCGTTTTAGCGATAGCTCGACTCGAATGTAAAGAAAGTGCCCTCGTAAGAGTATTGAAAAAATTAGTTAAATTGATTAAGTTTA
The DNA here is from genome assembly GCA_022085475.1 of Heliosperma pusillum. NCBI lineage: Eukaryota > Viridiplantae > Streptophyta > Magnoliopsida > Caryophyllales > Caryophyllaceae > Heliosperma > Heliosperma pusillum. The sequence goes on along the minus strand of JAIUZE010011289.1, from coordinate 54,667 downwards.
GTTGGTCAAATTGGTTGGTCTATGCATGAACGAGACGGGTACCCAGAAGGATCTGAGCTTACGTGGTCGATTGATCAAGCACGTAGATGTCAAAATGCTTAGAGCAAGGTATATATTGCAAAGATAGAGAAAAAAAGGAGTGGAACACTCGCGCGCCTTGAAAGTGAGCACGAACCTCTCCTTTTATAAGGAGAAATTCGAAGAGTTTTGGAATAACTCGAACACGGAAAGAAATCTAGAAATTATTCCGAAAACAGGCAAAACGAGCTGGGGAAGAGGCGCAGTAGGCACTGCGACTCTTGGAAGAGGCGCAGCAGGCACTGCGACTGTTGGAAGAGGCGCAGCAGGCACTGCGACTCTTGGAAGAGGCGCAGCGCCCGCTGCGTCATATTCCAAGCAGTTTCCTACTTTGAAAGAAAGATTTTCGCGTTTCTTTTATAGAATTGCGGTAGGCTTCAAATTCTTCTAAATAAAATACGGATATATTTTACCAAGAAAGATAAGTTTTAAAATATTAAAATATTAGGAATATTCTCGAGCGTTCAGACACGGTTTTAAAAGACGGTTTATAGAAAATGAAGCGATGTTTTGACCTGGACTCCAAATAAACTCTAATGACTGTCAAAACGACCGTATCGGCACGTAGATGACGACCAAGGGGTAGACACAAGTGTTTGAGCTATCACTTGACCACAAACTTATGAACTGTCATAAATCGTTTCGCATGCCAAACATGCGGCCCAATCATCACTAGGTGGTTGGCGGAAGGTGCAGATTCGAGGTATCTAAAGTGCCCTGACTTTGACTGAGGCTTGGACAAGGCAAAGTAAAAGTATAGCCAACAGGTCAATCGAAGATTACAACTTGACAACTATGGCGACGCGAGGCGGCTCCTGGGGTCTGTACCAAGGACCTGTTGTCGGGAACCTTTTAAAGTCTGTCGACTGTCCGGGAGGGTTGTTTAAAGTTCGTTAGACTACGTACGAAAGCTCGCCAGCCATAAGAAGGAGTCATACCTGAGCATCTTCTTATTTGGACTAAGGTTGCGATGTGAGGCTCTCCAGCCGTCATAAATGGCATACATAATGAGGCCTGCGAGTCGCTGAATAGGGGTGCGTAATGAAGCTCGCCAGCCGTAGAAAGGGCGCGCAGTGAGGCTCGCCAGCCGCTGGGGATAAGGTGCGTAATTAAGCTCCTCAACCGTTGAAAGGGCACGTTGTGAAAATTTTCCTGCGTCTGTCTTCAGGTGAACTCTCGCTGGGGAGTGATATATTTAAAAAGATTTGGGCCTGCAAGCAACAAAATTGTAATAAGCAAACTCCTGAGTAGAGCTTTGCTGGGGACAGGGCGCAACAAGAGCTGGAAATCCACTGGGGGTTGCTTGAAACCGCTGGAAATCGCTTGGGATTGCTACAAATAAACAGCGGTGAGGACAGAAGAGCCAGGGTTCTTTTTACGATGTCTGTAGGAGATTGACGTGGAAGGCGTCGAGCCCCCAGCTTACCTCGAGGGGCTGGAGTACAATTTTCCAATTTTGGATATTGCATAAGAATGCACTTGATTCGAATGCAGGTGGCACGATCTCAGCATGTAGTGTTATGGAGGGTGGCCAATCGGCTGAGGGCTACAACCATTGAGACACTCGTAAGTGGCTGGGATCAAGAGGTATAAACCTCTAGTTCCTTTTTCATTTTGTTGTATTTTAAGATAACATAACTGAAATGAGACATTTCTTTGCAGAGAGTCTGGGAGTGTGAGCTAGCATAGTCTCAGAGGGAGATAGCTTGTTTGTTGACGAAGCTAGAGGACAGAGAGACTGAGATTGAGGCTCTAGATGAGCTTGGTTATGAGAATTAGGTGTCTTTTGCTGTTGGTTGGTACATTTTGGCATGTTTTTGCACATTTTTGATTTTGTCTTGGGCAAGAGCCCCCAGTTTTGAGTTTTGCACTTTGTTTTGGATTGTGAATTTGGATTTTTGGTTTTTCGATTTGCTATTGGCTTTGGCTTTGGCTTTGGCTTTAGCTTTGGCTTAGCTTAAGCTTTTGCTTTGGCTTTGGCTTTGGCTTTGGCTTTGGCTTTGGCTTTGGCTTGGGCGAGAGCCCCCAATTTTTGAGTTTTTGTTTTGGGCGAGAGCCCCCAAATTTGGATTTTGACTCCGTCTTGGGAGAGATCCCCCAGTTTGATGTACATACCTCTTTCGCTTGTATTTGATGGCCCAAGTGTTTCTGCTGCTGAATGTTTTCTGTCTCCGCAGGTTAATCTGAAAATAAAATAGGTTTGGTAGACGACGGTTTTGCTATCATGCTGCCGAAAATCACATCACAAAGAAATCACACAAATTACATATTGCATGTTGGTGGCCTAAACTAACGCAAAACGAAAGATTGGATTGAAAAACGCGGTTTTGTAAAAGAAGAAATGTGTATTTGTTGAAAATGTATAAGAGTTTGAAAGAATGGAAAGAGGAGTGAAATGATTTTCCTAATAAGTGTGCTCATTTGGCGGCAATGTCGACTTGTGTCTTGATAAGCGAACCTGAAGAGGATTAGAAAATCTAAGGTTGATATCGTTCCCCAGGTTGTCTTGGCACATGCTCATGCTTTCCATGGTGAGAAGTTGAGGATTTAGTATATTTTGACGACATAGAGATATCCAAATGTCAAAATACAAGAGCATAGCGACGTTCATTTTAACTAGCCAGGGGCCGGTTTTATTTCGTGTCGCATGAGCGGCACGTAGGCTACGCGAGGCGCGTTACTTTGTTTCTCGCTTGAGAATTTGTATGAGTTATGCCCTTTTTACATTAACAAGTTCGGCAAATTACGCGAAACTAATACTATAAAAACAAAATACTTTTGTGACCGTATAAGCTTAGTGTACATCTGTCGAATTATTAGATGCTAAACGAGGGTGATAAGAAACGGAATGGAGTGGAGGTTTTATGGTGTTAGAAGACTCTGGAGATATTTGTTATCTCTCTCACTCACCTAAATGAATGAAAGGGTCAGCACAAAAGGCATGGAGACAAAGTAACTGTGAGTCGATTCGTCTGAAATTTATGAAAAGATGACTACTTGAGAGATTTTGTTTTGTTTGTGGTTTCTGATTGGAGAGATTTTTTTCGGTTTTTGACAATTTGTTGGATTGACTAGATTTGTTTGTTTGATTTGAATTTGTTTGATCGATATTTGTTTTTTCTTCTTCTTTTTGGATTTGGATTTATTCTATTTTTGTTTGTCTTATCTCGCGAATTTTGAACATTTGAGACTTTTGCTTTGGGGTTGTTGGGATTTTTTTTTTGGTTTGAATTTGTGAGAGTTTAGGCACGATTGCACTAAATAAATGTTTTGATCCTCTAGTGGGGGTATCAAAATGTTTGGCATAGGATGCAATTTCTGGTAGTCACATAGGATTTGACGAATCGGGTAGAAAGATGGGTCTCCAAACCTAAAGGTCACCTAGAGATACGACGATCAAGGAATTTTCACACCACAGGAGATGGACAAGGTGGTAAATGCACGCCCTCGTTAACGCTTATTCTAAAAGGTCGAGTGATCCACGCTAAAGAGGTACGGCCTAAAGTATTTCAAGTCTATTCCCTTAGTTCAGGGTAAAAATTAGAACAAGTGACTAACAAAAAGTACATGTGCTCATTTGTAACTCAAAGAGGACTAGGATGGTCCTATTTATTAATGAATGCTAATATAGTGAATACAAACGGTTGCTGGGACACACCCCAAGCTACTGTTTCTATTTGACACTAAGTTAGGAAAAATAGAGGGATGAGGTGACAGCAGGAGAAGACCCTCTAGGGACTGTGCTAGAATCAAACTCAGTCTCTGGCTCTAACTCTGATTCTGATTTGAATATGTTGTCTTCCAGTTCTCCCTTGAACATCTCTTTTTCACTTTCTAACATATGGATTTCTTGTTTGACTGGGGAGATGAGGTGTGAACAATCCAAGGTGGATTCTTCATCTGGAATCGTTAAAACTTCAAAAGGATTGTTAGGCTTGCTCCCAGGAGGGATGGGTAGACGACCATCCTCAATCATATCTTGAATGACATGTTTCAACTTGTAGCATTTTTATGTATCGTGTCCTTTGCCTCTCACACAGTTTTCCTAGCCAAAAAGTGATCGACCTTTAACAGTTATGAGTCATTACACAAACAGATAAACCTACACATATTACACAGGTCTTCGTCTAGTTTGTCTTTCTCTTCTTCCCAGCTGTGCTAATACTTGCAACATTTCCATCTTGTGGGTTTTTATTGCTGCTCATTATGACTCCCTCCAACTCATCCAAAGACTTGAATGTGCTTGAGGCTGATGTCATTCTCAAGACTTGACTGTTTCTCTTCTTTGTCACCTTCCCCTGCATTTCTTCCCTTTCTCTAGCCGCGTACCCTCCTTTACATGTCTTGGAGTTGTGACCAAGGCATTTACATTTCTTACATCTTATGGTGATGGACCTCTTAACTTTCTTCTGCTCTCCTGGTTCTCTTTTCCTGTTCCTTGAGGGCCTTCCTATTGATCTTTTAAGGGTAGGGGGTTCCAAATTGGGCACATCAAGTGCAGGCCACTGCTCTACATCACGGATGTGGTGTATTGTTAATCCATAAGCCTGTTTGTAAGTCTTAACTGAGAACCAGTCACTTACAAAATCAGGAGGTTCCAGTTTAGCACATAAAAGTTCTCTTATACCATGCTTACATGGTATCCCACTGATTTGCCATGCATGCTCCACAATTGAAGGTTCTTTCCTTCAGATTAACTGGTAAATGTGCACCACCATCAGACACTTCATACTCCCATCTATGTTCTGATGTATAAGCTTGACATCCCCTTGAGTCTTTCTTGAGTACTCTGAGCCTTTGCATTATGTTAGGGCAGGTTCCATCATCTCTCCACTTTTCAGCAGCATATTTCCTTGTTGCATGTCTCACCATTGTCATTCTCCTAATACCTGCATTTAGAAGTTCATTAGGATCATAGAATGTATACTGAATAAGAAAATGAGTTGCAATATCGAAAATTATAGGCTATGAGTTACACTACAAGGATATCTCGGCAAACTGACAGCTATTCTGACGGAAAAATTAATCGGTCAGACATTTCGGGAAACTAACGGAATTCTGACGGAATACTGGCGAAAATTAAGCCCTGACGGAAATTCCATCAGTGAAAAATGGCGCGTTGACTAAAGTCAATGGCGGTAAAATAAACTGACGGATAGTGACGGAATTTCCGTCACTGAAATCAACTCTTGACGGAAATTCCGTCAGGACATATTCTGACACATCATTTTATTAGCCCCTATCAAAGTATTTTGTGACGGAAATTCCGTCAGTAATATTTCAATACTGACGGAAATAAATTCAGTAATATATCAATACTGACGGAAAATCCGTCAGTACGCAATTGGAAACACGGGAAGCTGACGGGTTATTCCTGATGGAAATTCCGTCAGGATTTTTCATTAAACTGAAAACCAGGCGTCGTCTTCCCCATTTCCCTAATTTCATTTTTCCTAGAACCTAACCCCTAAATCCCTAAATTCGACTACCCAAACCTCCGGCTACCACCTCCTACCACCACCTCCTACCACTTCCTCCGGCTACCACCTCATACCACTACCTGTTCAGTTTCTTTTGTTTTTTTTATTTAATCACTTTTCTCCTTTTAATTTTTTTACCCTCAATCTTTATTTATTTGTTGTAGATACGACGACGACCACCACTACCTACCTCCTCCGACGACCACAGTCACTTGACGTCGCTGCCTTTCACCGTGCTTGCTTATTTTTATCATTAGGTAAAATATTTACCTTTATTTCAATTCCTCCCTCCGTCTTAATCATTTGTTTGTCTTTAATTGACTTAGGATAGTAGTCATTATTGTTTTGTATGATGAAATTATTGTTGTTGTTAGTTAATTTCTCCCTCCGTCTTAATCATTTGTTTGTCTTTAATTGACTTGGGATAATAGCCATTATTGTTTTTTATGATGAAATTATTGTTGTTGTTAGTTAATTCCTCCCTCCGTCTTAATCATTTATTTGTCTTTAATTGACTTGAGATAGTAGTCATTATTATTTTCGATGATGAAATTATTGTTGTTGTTAGTTAGTTTGATTGTCTTTAATTGATTTAATATAGTAGCTAATTATTGGCTTAATCAGGTTCAATTGAGCTAATTTAAATGTTAGTAGCTAATTATTACATGTGTTGTGGATGCTAAAATTATTACATGTGTTGATATTGACTTAGTACCCGTTCAAAAATTACTCGTTAGGAGTAATTTTTGAATAGTCCTCGTTTTAGGACTGTCTTTCTACGTTTCAAGTCACTTAGGTAGGAAACACATAACTTGTGATTTATTAATGAGGAAAGAGTTCGGTAACAATTCCTTTAATGTTCTCTGAATGCATATGTTGAGTAAATATTTATTCAACATTGTGTATTTAGAGAACAAAGAGGAATTGGTGCCGAATGTTTTCTTCATTAATAAATTACAAGTGGTGTTTTGCTAGTGACTTGAAACGTAGATTGATGAGTTTAGGTTGGAGTGATAAGTCCCAATTGAAGAAAATTAATTTTACTTGTTGACAATAATAAATGTTTAATTCACTGTGTGTGATTATTGATTATCATTGTTGTTAATTAAGATAATTTATTTATATAACATATATATATTGAAATGTATATACATAATAACATGAGAAGATTAGAACGACAGTGGATGTATGAAAGATTAGACGAAAAAAAGAAACCCAAGCTGATATTTGCAAATGGGGTGAAAGAGTTTATTGAATTCGCGGAACAATCTTGTGAGTTTAAGGAGTTAGGCGGTGAAATGAGGTGTCCATGTAAGAAATGCGATAACTTAGCTTTTAAATCGAAAAGGGAGGTTCAAAATCATCTATGATCGAATGGTTTTACTGATAATTATTATGTATGGAAGTATCACGGTGAGAAACTGGCTACCGAAGAGAGTTCAAGTAGTATCGTAGTTAGTGAGAATCCTTACCGGGAGTTGGTTGAAGATGCATTACGTGATAATGTTGAGCAAATAATAAAGGCTCGACTTAATCCCGACGACCTTAGCGATGAAGAAGTTCGTTATACCCCACATCCCCAAGTTTCAGCCTTTTTTAGAATGTTAAATAAAGCCGAACAACCAGTGTATGAGGGAAGTAGTATGAGTTTGTTGCAAGCGGCTGCTAGGTTGGTAGCACTCAAATGTGAGAACAACTTATCTCTTAGATGCGCCAATGGTTTTATGTCGTTCATTAGTGACATTATTCCAAAAAATAATCAAATGGCGCGCAATTTTCAAGAGATTAAGAATTTGCTTAAGGAACTCCAACTACCCCATGTGAAAATCGATGCATGTTCTAGTGGTTGCATGCGTTTTTGGGAAGAAAATGATAATCTTGAGGAATGTACCAAATGTCATGCTTCTCGATATAAAGGTATAAAGAATTGAAGTGGCCGGAAGCGAATACCTTGTAAACCACTGACTTATTTCCCGCTTGCGCCAAGGTTACAACGACTATTTGCAACCAAACACATAGCAGGTGAGATGAGTTGGCACCATAAAAACTCTCGATTAAGAGAAAGAGGGACAATGGCACACCCAAGTGATGGAGAAGCATGGAAACATTTCGATAGAGAGCATCCAAAATTTGCAAGTGAGCCTCGCAATGTTCGCCTAGGTTTGCGTACAGATGGATTTTCACCTTATGGCCAATTCGGGAAGTCTTACTCGTGTTGGCCCGTGATTGTAACCCCGTACAACTTACCCCCTTGGTTATGCATGAAGAGGCAATTTATGTTCTTATCTATGATCGTTCCAGGTCCTAGTAACCCTAAAGCAAAATTGGATTTCTACCTCCAACCGTTGATCAAAGAGTTGAAAGAACTTTGGGAAACCGGTGTGGATACCTATGATGTCTCTAAGAAACGTAATTTCAATTAAAAGTGGCATTACAATGGACGATCAATGATTTTCCTGCATATGGCATGTTTTTCGGTTGGTCCACAGCCGGATACCGTGCTTGTCCTTATTGTCTTCAAAAAGATCCTAAATCCTTTTTTCTTAAACATAGTCGAAAGGTTTGTTTGTTCATTTGTCATCGTACTTTCTTGAAACCTGATCATCCTTTCCGCAACAATTGTAAGCATTTTCTAAAGAATAGGAAAACTGAGGATACCACAGTTGCAATCAAATTAACCGGTGTTGAGGTCAGGGATTCGGTAAAAGGTTTACCAAAAGTTGTCGAGTCTTCTGCTGAAGAAATGAAAAGATTGAAAGACGACAAAACTGAAGGTTGGTGGAAACAAAGCATATTCTGGGAACTCCCTTATTGGTAGACATTGTTGATTCGACACGACTTAGATGTTATGCACATTGAGAAAAACGTTTTTGAACAGCTGATCAACACGGTGATGAATGTAAAAAAGAAAACTTCATTTGGCCCTAAGGGTAAAGCTGACTTTCTTGAGTATTACTTGAAACGACCCATATCATCTAGGTTGTTTTTAGAGACAGCGGAGAAGAAGGCTCTATGCGAATGGGTTGCTAGTTTGAAATTCCCGGATGGTTATGCTTCAGATTTGAGTCGGTGTGTTGACCATAGAAAGTTGGTGTTGCATTCCATGAAAAGTCATGATTGTCATGTCTTTATGGAACGGTTACTTTCTGTTGCATTGAAACATTTACTCTCGGCGAATTCTTGGAATGCTATAACTGAGATAAGCCAATTTTTTAGAGACTTGCGTACTTCTACGATTAAAGTTGATTCCATGGAACATCTAGAGTCAAACATTGCCGAGATATTATGCAAGTTAGAAATGATATTTCCACCTTCTTTCTTCAATTCCATGGAGCATTTACCTATTCACTTACCTTATGAAGCGAAGGTTAGAGGACCTGTTCAATATCGATGGATGTGTCCATTTGAGAGGTTCCTTAATCATTTGAAAAAGAAGGTTGACAACAATGCTCGGGTCGAGGGTTCCATATGCAACGCTTTTTTGTTAGAGGAAATTTCAAATTTTTTTCCCTATATTTTGAAGATCACATTGACACAAAAGCGAATGACTTGGAGGTTGCTGTGAATTCCGATAACCAACTAGATTCAAATATACCCGAGTTGTTCAATGATGACTTGGGAAATACTACTGGGAAATGTATAACGAGGTACTTAAATGAAAAAGAGTTTGAAGAAGCTCATTTTTATGTGCTAAGAAACTGTGGGCAATTTTTAAAGACTTATGAAAAGTAAGTTATTGACTCATTATTACACAAATAAATTTTAATAATAAAATTAATTCAATATTATATTATAGTTAAAACGTACATTACTAATTAAAACATGTCATGATGTCACGTCTTATTATAGGGAATTTGAGACGTACATCAAACTCATATATCCTGATGTCACGTCTTATGATGATGTTTGGAGCAAACATGACAAAAGTTTTTCGAAATGGTTGGGAAATGAAGTAAGATCACATTTCAATTTCTTATTAACTAATATTGAGAAGATAACATCTTAATATAATTAATGTATTGTTTTTTTGATATATAGGCTTATAGATTGAAGGATCCTTTAATAATAGCTCTAGCAGGGGGTCCAAGTAACTGGGTGAGGACATGGAGAAGATATTCTATCAATGGCTATAAATTTCGTGCTTTTAAAGAGGGAGTTGATGTTCCGAAAGCTACTATAAGCAATAGGGTTTGTGTGAGTTCTACTGAAGGGTTGGTGGAGTGTAAACTACTAAGGTTTACAAGTTTTAAGGAAGCTTGATTAGCTTGACTCAAACTGAGAACAATGTCAAGTAACAAATGGATGTTGTTTTAGAGAGGGTGAGTTGTTTAACTGAAAACTCAAGGGATATGACTTAGAGACACTCCTCTACAGCAAGGCACAAGAGAAAGGACTCAAAGACTGGTTTTAGAGACAGTTTTCAAGTGTTACAGCAAAGCACAAACACCCTAGACTAGACTCAAACAGCAAGCAAGTTAACCACAGCAAGGCACAGATATAACTTGACTCACAAAGCAAGACACTGATCAAACACCTTGCAGATGTATCAGGCTTGACTCAAACTACAGCTCTTAGCACAATTTTGAAAGTTTTGAGGGATTTCTCAAAGTTTAATTCATTCATAAAGTCTGAATTGGGTTGAAAACTATTAGATAAGTACCTTTTGTAAGCAAAATAAATGTGGTTAATTAAGGCTTCTTTTTGTGCTGAAAACACAGGTTGATGGCTTACATTTGGAATGTTCATTAAAGCTCCTTTTTTTTCACTTGTGTTCTTATCGATTCATAGAAATTCATAGACATTGTCATGCTAATTCCAAGAAGATGTTATTCTGGAAAATTCTGGAATTGATAATAAGTAGGATTACAATTCAACTAGTTCATAAGAATGACTAATACAAGAAAAACAAACAAACTTAAGATAAACTTCAAATAAAACTTCATAAACTTCGACAAACCCAATATCTCGTCCTTCAAACCTAGAAGTTGCTCCTTCATCACATCTCCTTCGAACCCATAACTTACTCCTTCATCAACTTCATCTTCAAAAGCTATCTTCAACCTTTTTGTTATAGTCAAATGATCTTCAGTCAACCACATCACAAAATTATTGCAATAATCTACACATTTAAAATATGCTTTCTTTGGATTATTAATTGACCCGGATATCTTAATGATAGCATTTTTTCCACACCGATTGCAAGCTTGATTCTTAAAATTAAGGCGCCTTCAATTGGATGACTTTTCCATATTTAAGATGATGTTGACATAAAGAAAGAGATAAAGATGACAGTATGGGGAAATGATTGGGGAAATAAAAAGGGATGAGTAGTGAAGAAGATGCAGATGTGGAAATAAGTGGGCAATTAATAGATGGGGTCTCCGAAAAATGGAGGGAAAATAAGAATGGTAGTGGAGGGAAAACAAAAGGGAGATTGGAGAGAAAGAATTGCCAACTAAGCATGCCACATAGTCTAATAGACGGAGCAATAGACGAAAAATCATGTTTAGTTCACGTTTTATAGTTTTTAATTAAGGTTAGGGGTATTAAAGAGGGATTACAAAAGCGGAGGGGTATAAATTAGAAACTGAAAAAACACGAGGGTACACAAGAGAAAAACCCTTAACTAATCTTTTCGATCCTATTACGAGGGCACTTTCTTTACATTCGAGTCGAGCTATCGCTAAAACGCAACTTAGTTAATCTCGTTTCGTCAACATGTAAGTCTGAGGGTGTTTAATCCAATTTTTATTTTGTATTTTATTTCATTTTATGTAAGATTCATGTCGGATTAATGCTCAAACATTTTTACAACTTTTTTATTAGTTTATTTAAATCACCTTTTATAATTCGTCTTAAATCCCTGATAATTTATGTTAGTGGGTTTTTATCGTCCTTTAAATCAAATTACGTCTTTAGTGATTCGATCTGTCCATATAAAATCTCTAGATTCGTCTTTGATATAATTTAATCTATTAAATCACTTCAATTCGATTTGTAGATCTGTAATAAACCGTAAATATACAAACGAATACTAACTGATTGTGATTCTGGCTTCACAGCCATAACCCAACTCAAGAACAGACACACAAAGTGTTGCGCCTCTTCCAGAGGATGCATCACACGCTGCGCCTAGTCTGGGTTGGATTTTGTCTCTGAACTTCTTGATTCGCTCCGACGTAGCTTAATTGTATAATTAATCGACAATTAATCCTAATAACGCTGCTAATCTGTTCGTTTAGTCTTTTATTTTTTCTTTTCTTTACACCTTTCTTTTGGGCATATTTCCGACATAGGTCCCGAAATCCGTTGTAATTAATTGTAATATTTATTTTAGATTTATTTAATCATTGTATTGTATGATTTATTTGCCTTTCACATGCAATTAATTCTAAATCCTATTTCAACTCAATTGAATGCTAAAGTACATGTTCACCGACATAGGTAATTCACATGTTAGGATTAAGACGTCGATGTTGCATTGCATGCATATAACCGACAACATATCGAGTACATAAGAGTTTCCCTAATCATTATTAGAGGTCGTTATACAGGCGGGGGGGATTAGGTGTTCAATTAAAGAACTTCCTAATACGTACCGTCACCCCTTACTCCAGATCTCTACGAACATCCGCGTTCATTGGCATCCACGAGAGTTATTCTAGACATAGAATGCTAAGGGTAACGAGTTCTTAGTGTTCATGTCATCACTTTGTGTCTTGACATGGTATAAAGTATTCGAACGGTTCCAACTTCCCACAAAAGTTTGTGGCGATTCCACAAATGTGTATTTCTACGCTTGTCCCACGTTTCTCTGTCCATGGTTCCACGCGTGCCACGACCTCAGAAAGGATCGCAAATCCGTGTATCACAGTTTGGCAACTCCGCTGGGGATTATTACACTTACGTGTACCCAAGGTGAAACTTGAACGAGGTTAGGGAATAGTATGTATGAGACAGTTGTCAGTTTTCATTACTCGACCTTCCTAGGTCGTTTTATTTGGTCTTCCTAGGTCGTTTTATTTGGTCTTTCTAGGCCTAACCCAACCCTTTCGACCTATCGTCCTGTCTGGACGGTCCAAATTCTTATCTGGGCCTAATGATGGATAACGATTAACGTCAACCATACCACGGTGTGTACTCATGTTAGCACCAAGGGCTTTCACTACTCGGGCGAATGGACTAGGAACCGGCCTTACTCGTGTTTTGCGCGGACCTCTCCACAGACCCTGGGTTTGATTGCTTGGTATAACAACCCACCCTTTAAGCCAAAAAAATTTTAAATGCACTCATCATACCGTTATTATGCCTGTTTAAATGTGTATAACCTCTACATGATCACCACTTTGTAAATAAACCGTGACAAAATTTTCAAAATCAAAATCCTTTTTTAAAACTGTAAAACATTTTCAAATGTGGCCTAAAGTAGCCCGAAATGAGTAAAAACTCTGTCCAAGTGTCTAGTCAAAATCATTTCTTCACTTCGAGTCAACACTCCTACAACCACACTACGGTTGTCTAGGACAAACATTTTAAAACTAGTCATTTTCAATACTCACTAAGCACAGTAGCACACTCCCACTTCACAAGTCGAGTCTTTCTCCACTTCGAGTCGTCACTCATTTCCAAACTAGTCATTTTCAAAACTCACTTAAACACAATGGCACACTCCCACGTCACAAGTCGAGTCTTTTCAAGTAAGTGCGCTAGATTGGTCGATCGTGTTCAGATTCGTCGTCGGTATCTTGCTCAGTGTCCAAGATGTCAGGAGCTAGTCAAGTAAATACTCACGCACCAAATCCAAATGGTAATGATAAAATCCTAGCCGCGCTTATCCATCTCCAAGCAAGTCAAGACAAAACTTATGCTCGTCTCAATGCCATTGAAGATCTAATTTTCGCCATAGAAACTAGACTTCCTTCTCTATACATTCCCCACAGTGTGCATGGTGACTTTCCACCTTTTGTGGGACAACCAGAAGTCAGTCCCAAGCCGGTTCCTACCGAAGCTGAAAAGTGACTCCAATACTTGGAGGAGCAACTAATGTATCTCAAAGGAGAAGACATTTATAGGGAGAATGATCGGAAGTATGAAGCAGTGAACGCGCGATTGCCAACCAACTTCAACATGACTGACATCCTAAAGTTTAAGGGGCATGAGAACCCTTTGGATCACATTCAAGTCAATAAGCGCACTCTAGAGGTTCTTACCCAAAATGAGAAAGAAGGCTTCGCCGAATCCCTAAGTAAGCGAAGGAAAACTAGCACATAGCTTGTTGAACATCAAGATGAAGCTACTCTTGTAGAGAAATTCATGGACATCCTGAGACCCGTTTATGCAAACCATCTGAGATACCAAAATATGAGGTCTTCCAAAGACTTGACTGTGCTAGGAACAAGAAGTGAAGACGATATCCGAAAAGGAGTCTTGTCCAAAATGGTAGGTCGTGGGTATCAAGGCTAAACGAGTTGTTCTTATGGCTCCACCAACAAATCCGATGAGGTCAAATATGTCAAACCATCCAAGAAGAGCAACCGTGAAAGGAAATTCACCAACCTTGGCGACACATATTCCAATGCCTTGGAAATATTGATACAACAAGGCAAAATTAAACCTATAGGACCTACGTCTGATGTAACAACCCGAAAAGTACCCAATTTTTCTAGTAAAAATATTTACTAACACTTTTCAGTAGACTTAAGGTTTTAAAATAGAAATTTTTGTTCCGAGTCGTATTTTGAAATTCCGCGTTCGTATTTGGAATTTCTGAGAGATTTCATGAAAAGACCGTTTTTAGTCATCTTTGACTTTTCTTGACTTTTAAGTCGTCTTTGACTTTTTCTTGACTTTTTAAAAGTCGTCATTGACTTTTCTTGACTTTTAAGTCGTCATAAACTTTTCTTGACTTTTAAGTCATCATTGACTTTTCTCGACTTTTTAGTCAACTTTGACTTTCGTTGACTTTTCCCGACTCGCCTCGTAATTTTAAAGACCGAAATTATATTTGAAAAATAATAAATTTAATTTATTTTTATTAAGATTTATCGGAATTTATCGTAATTTAATATAATTATTTTGAATTTATTCTGAATTTAAAGAATAACTTTTACGGTTTTAACCGAACGTCATTTAACTCTTCCCGGGTCAACTTAAGTCCCGAAACCCGACTTTGACATGAGTCACACGCGCCATGTCACTTTTTTTCCACTCATATTAGATCTTTTAATTAATATGATTAAACTAATAAAAATATCTAAGATATTTGTAACTTTATCGTTCTGTCAATTTAAACTCCGCAAATCGCTTAAAAACAGACCCGATTTCTCACCATTTCACACGTCTCCTTTGTCCTCTCTTTCACCTTGATATTTTCCTTTCTTTTCATTATAATAACATAATATCTTGATATTTAGTTCAATTAACTTAATCGCTAAGTATATTTAATCGATTACCGTAATATAATTATTAAACGCGAGTCAATTCCGTAACAACAATTTCAAAATCCGACTCCTTAATTCCTCTAATTTACACGGCCCAGCTCACTCCCACATAAGCACTAACAACTTTTCATTTTACACTAAATCAACTTAATACCTTTTTAATACTTTCTTAAATCGTTCTTGGTGTTCTTCATCGTTCTTTATCGTTCTTCATCGTTCTTCATCGTTCTTGAGCAAAATCATCATAAAACCTTCATTTCTTATTCAAATCCGTCCTAACTTATATTTCTAGAACCTCCTCTTCGCTCTCCATCTTCAAGTACGGTTTTATTTCAAACCCGACAAAATCGTTTTCAACATTTAATTATGGAAAATCAAGTTTAAGTTCTAATAATGTTTTTCTTGTCATTTCTTATAGGGGAAGATGTTGAAGACGAGTTTGGTGACTCGTATATTGTAGGAGAAGACTAGAAGACGGGTTTCTTAGTTCTTAGTTCTTATATTTTGGTGCTACTTGATTTTGTGCTAGCTAAGGTAACGATTCCGAGTTACTCGACGAATCAATGTTACATACTTTAGTTAGTGTTTATAATTTACGGTTTTTAATTAGTAACATGATAAGTAATCGTTTTTATCATGTGGTATGAATTTATAAACATGTTGGTGTTCTTGACATATATTTATGATTTCTTCATAATCATGATTTTAATATGGATGATGGTTGAATTGGATGTTAAAATGGTTGTTGATTAATTAAAACATGTTGGAAATAATTTGTGTTTGTTGTTGTGGGAACCGGTTTTGGGGCTGTTTAGGGGGGGCGGTTTAGGGGCTGTGAACCGGACCAAACCAGCCGGTCCAGGCCGGTTCAGACCCGGTCTGGGTTGGTCCATGGTGGGTCCGGGTTTTGGTCTTTGGGTTGTGGCGATACTTGGTAGTTATGTTGTTGTTTTGACGGGTTTTAATTATGTTAAAGCATGCGGGAAATAATTAGAAACGGTTTTTAGTAAAGTCGATAAAAAGGCCCAAAACAGCCCAAACCAGCCCGTGGGGCCCAGTCCAGGCCCATGTGTGTCTCGGCCCAAAATCAGCCGTGGGTCCCACCTTGGGATTTGTGACGGTTTTTGAGTTATCGTTATTTTTATCGCGTTTTGTAATAATTAGCAAGTGAGAAATATTAATAAGTAAAATATTTAATTAAAAAGGTTTTTCATAAAATTACTATTTCTCACATGTTAGAAATTATAATACGAGATGGTAGTTTAAATTGATAGCCGTTAAGTTAAACGGGTTTTCGTATGATTTTAATAATTCACATGTTAGAAATAGAATGAAATAACATGAAATGAATGTGATATTCTTATGTTCAAGCCTCGAGGGCTAAGACTCTGTTTCTAGCCGGTTTGACCAACCGGGTTTGGTCAAACTAAGATCTAGTCAGCCCCGTTTTGACTGATGACCCGTCGCGGGACTCGGGTCGGGGATTTGTCTTCAAGTAAGGTTTTATTTAATTATTGAATTAGCCTTAGTAGAGATGAGGCGATATGATTATTGAATATGATGGTTATGCAATAGTCACCGGATAGGAAGTTGTTCCCGTGACTGTTTAATATATGGTTGGTGTGTGTTGATAAGTACCCATAGAGAATTATGAGTATAATGGCCGTCTTGACCATTCTAATTCTAAATGAGATCTTGGCCATGACAGTGATAGGCCGTTATACATCTTTAACGAGCATATGGAGTTTACTGCTTGATAGCTTCTGTGTCCCGGCTTGGTGGGTTTATATCCAAGTCGGGGTATGGCTGCCATTGTTTCCACTTGGGGAAATGGAGCCAGTTTAAGTACTAGCCAACCCCTTTGATGGATCTTCTTAGGGTGTACTCATGTGATTGTATCATGGGTCTTGGATTCGATGTTTTTTCCGCATTTCTCTGGGTCTGCGCAGTCTAGGTTTAGGGTTGAGTCGTAT
>JAIUZE010011289.1:0-37664 GCA_022085475.1 Heliosperma pusillum | reverse complement strand
TTGTATTTTCCATATACATTGCTTTTATGTTATTCATGTTTCATCAAACTCGACATTTCGTGGCTGGGAGGACTCGGAGTTACTCCCCACTGACTGTGGCTTCCGTGTTGATATTTAATGCGGTCGAACAGGTGGTGAATGCATACATTGGGTACATTGACGAGCTAGCGAGCGAAGTATTTACCTTGGACCTATATTCGGTTCTTAGGATTGTATATATTATACACTTTTTTATTTCCGTATTTATACGGGAGATATGTCTCCCGTCTGTATATTTCTTTTGTAGAATATTATTTCCGTTTTGTAATGACCCTTTTTATTTTATGACACCTTCGTTATGTTTTATTATCTTTTATGTATTTAAATAATTTTTTTTCTTTCCGCGAATTTGAGGGAGTCACATCTGACCTGGAAAAGAAAGGTAGGTTCTGGGATGGAGACGCTTATTGCGAATATCATGAACCATTGGATGTATAAGTCATCCAAGGGCCAGCTTAGGATCTAAACTACTTCTACTGACACTAATTAAGAACCTCACAAGAGGACGTGTTTAACAACTAGCTAGTACAGACACAAGAGACACAAACAGACTGATGCAAAAAGCAATAAAGCAGTTTTTGTATTTTTCCTGAAATAGAACTCTGTTGTTCTTGTTGTCTTATGATTTGCTCTGGGTGTTTTGTTGCTCCTTGGAACTCTCCACTCTCATTAGGACGTAGATAAACCTGCCTTAGATGAAGACAAGTTGACTTAGGCAAAAGAAAACATCATCTGAACATGTACTGCCTCTGCTATGCTGCTTACTAGACTCTAGCTTTGGGGTGTCTGTTTCATGGGTTTTTGCTAGACTTCAAAATGGGTTATCCTGGGCAAACTTGTAGCTTAGAGGGTTGGCTTGATGTTAGGCCATGGTGGGGGTGGTTGGGATGCCCTGGTGTACCTCCTAGCTGCAGGATTTGTTGATTGGTCTGCCTGGGCCTGAATGACTTTGTTTCTGTCTTGTGTGGGTAATGTGGGTTGTGTTGGGGTTTGGTATGGATTGATGAGCCCTGGACTGTCTTCCTCATTGGTGTGGCTTGTCCTGGCTTGATCTTGGCTTGTCATATCTTGTTATTTAGACCTTGTAACTCTAGCTTCCATCTGAGGGGTCCTTGGGGTCAGGCCTGCCTTGTTTGTGGCTTGATCATCAAGGCCCCTTGGGTGAGCTCCTGCTGCAGTTGGACTACTACGTAACCCTTAATGAAGTAGTTGAGCTTTCTTATTATACCGAGCATAGGATTTATAAGGCCATATTGTTTAAATGTGATTGGTTTGATAATTCCCCTCAAGGAGTTAGTATCCATAAGGTATACGGACTTGTCGATGTAAACTTAAAAAATAAACTTCGTGGACATAACCCATTCGTGGCAGCTTTTCAAGTGGATCAAGTGTGTTATGCTCCTTATCCAACCACTAAGAAAGATAATCAATGGTCCGCAGTTTTTAAAATCAAGTCACGATCGCATGTTGATGCTCTTGTTGACGAAATTGTCTTCCAAGAAGATGTGGTTGTCAATAGTCAGTCAGTTTCACCAATTTTGGTGGAAGAGACACAAAGTGAGGATGAATATGAAGGGGTTGTTGAAAGGGGTGAAGGGGAGTATGACAAGGACATCGGTGAAGAAAAAGGAAAAGATGATGAAGATGAAGAAATTCAAGAAGTACAAAATGAGGAAGATGAGGAAGAAGTCGGAATACTTTTTTCAGATGATGAAAGTTTGTTTATTTGTAGTGATAGTGATAGTGAGGGTCACTAGTTGTAATATATTTGTCAAAATACAATTATAATCAAATTTGAAACTTTGCATTGTAATTCAAAAAGTTTGCTCACGGTTTTTATATATTGAACTACCTAACAATTTCCATTGTATATAGCTTTTACTTATGGCAGGTGGGTTTATAAGACGAATCATAGGTAGCACTAGTCGATCTCGTCGTGCTGATGATGAGTAAAACGAGGAGGAGGCTGCCTCGGATGACCACGAGCAGGAGCAGGAGCAGGAGCAGGAGCAGGTAACGATGCCGACTACGCAGCAGGAGGGGACGCGGGTTATTCTGTCTCGCAATCCTGACATAGGCCATTGGTAAGTGTCTAATATATAGAAAACTTTTATTATCGCTTAATTTATTTTATTATAACTTTTACACTAACTTTTATTATCTTTTATTATCGCGTTCGTTCGAATATGTATATTTTTCAGGTGGGATGACAAGTCGATCAAGCAATACGTTACTTTGTCTTTCATTCGTACCATCGACCGAGAGTACTTCACGAAATGTAGTGAAGCGAGCCATTACCAGCGTAGGCGAATGTGGGAATACTTTCAGGTATATTTTATTACGGTTCTATCTATTACTAAAAAGTAATTGTTTTCATTCAAAACGTGTAGATGTACAATTTCAGCAATTACTGACAAGTTGTTTATGATGAAATAGTATCATGTGAACTAGGTCGATCATAACTACGACCCGAAGCCCTAATGGCAGAAACAGGTCACGAGGCGGATTACCTCACTTGTTGGTGGCCTCAAATATAACAAAAAAAAGCCGGATTGGGTGCCTGAAACTTGGTGGGAAAACATTATAAAAAGGCCCGAAAGGGATCCCGAATTTGCCAAGAAGTCCAACATAAACAAGGTAAATAGACAGTCGGGTGGCGAGAAAGCTTTGGGCACCCATACTCTAGGCCGGAAGAGTTGTTCTGATGAGTTTAAAGAATTGGTAAGTCCTTTATTTTTTACTTCACAAATTGCATATTATGAAGGATTAATATTGTCGATATATCACTTAATGTTTTTATACTACTTTCAGTTGATCCTACGCCGTACAAGTTGTTTGAGAAAACAAAGAAAAACAAGAAGGGCAAGTGGGTTAATCCTAGAGCTGCTAAGACAAACGTAAGTTTGTCTAATTATTACTAAGGAGTCTTTTTTATATCCAACTTTAATACTATTTATTAGCTTTGTTTTGTTTTTATCACTTAATGTTTTTAATTATACAATTTCTTTTTTGTTGGTTCAGGAAGCTTACACCGAAGAGATGAGTCAGCCAACGCCAACGCCAACTAGCGAGACCCCAGACGAATTTCATGCATACTATAAAGCTGTAGATGGATTCGATAAGAAGTCGAGACTCTTCGGGATGGGAGACAAGGGGAATGAACTGTGATATGATCCACCTTGCAACAAAAGTGCACGCGCATCTTTCTCCTATAATCCTACTGATTACACTTGATTTGCAAGTGAAAATACTCAAATGAAGGAGCAATTGAGTGCACTTGCGAATGAACGAGAACATGAGTGAGCCGCCCGACTTGCCCTTGAAGCACAAGTACGGGCCAATCAACAACAAATGGAGAGCCAAGCCGAGCAAATGGCCGCCATGCAAGCAGCGTTGATGAAATTTCTTCCCCCGGACTTGTGCAATTTCCCTCCTTCACATCCAAGAGACGACAACGCGGACGACGGGCACGGCTTTGGACGGGGTTCCGTTACCCCCTTAGGTTAGTAATTTATCATCTACTTAAGTTAGTGGTTATGTCAAAGACATTAGTTTTGTCTAAGTTAGTGAACCCGTTGAATTCGTAAGCTTGTAAAAAAAAGTTGTATGAATTTGTTTAACTTTTTATGTAATGGGTTTTTTTTTCCAATTTCCATCGATTTTCCGATTTATTTTTGTTGCCTTTTGTTGATTCCCGATCATGCGGTCGATGTGAGTATGAATTACCGCTTTGCGGTGGACGAAAGTATTTTCTGTATTGCAGGTTTTGTTGAAATTTTCACCGTTTAAAACAATGCAAAATACGCATTGTGGCTGGACAGCAGGCTGCTGTATCCAGCCACTGCTATATTAAGTACTGATGGAAACTCCGTCAGTAAAGTCAAGGTTATCTTGACTTTACTGACGGAATTTCCGTCAGGAAGGTCAAGAAAATATTGACTGTACTGACGGAATTTTCGTCAGGAAGTCAAGATAAACTTGACTTTACTGACGGAATTTCCGTCAGTACGGTCAAGTTTATCTTGAATTTTCAGTTAGATAGGCTGACGAATCATCCGTCAGTAAACCGTCAGAAGTAAGTTTACTGACGGAAATTCCGTCAGAAGTCAATTTTTTGTTACCAATTGAAGTGACGCACGTTACTGACGGAAATTCCGTCAGTAATTGACTTTACTGACGGAATTTGGTATTCCTGACGGATTGTTTCCGTCAGTTTCCCGTGTTCGTTTTGTAGTGTTACCTTCAAGTAGGCTCAAGATAGGATTACACCTATGAACACCTATAGTGTGGTTGAAGCTTTCAACAAAATTTGTAGAGTTCTCATCACTACAAACTTTAGGGTCAAACATGTGCTTTGTCCAATGCTCTTTGCTACCTAGGTCCAGACACCATCTACCACAGCCTCTACCTGCAGTGTGCACAACAACCTCTAATGCTTTCTTGAATGTATACTAAGAAGTAGCATTCACAACTCTCCAGAAAACGTTATGCATCAATAGTCAAGGATATTCAGTCTTAAAGTTCTTGCAGAGATGCCTTGCACAAAACCTCCTAGATGCTTCAGGCCAAATTTCTTCAAGTGCAAGTTCAACACCCTATCTATGAAGGTCATCAAATGTATTACATAGAATCAAAACAATTAATGCTAATTAAATGGAATTGATATAAATCAGAACGGACTCATTACCTTCTGCCTATGTTAGATGATTGTCCACTATGTTCTTTCATTGTCCTTAAGAGTATTTTTCAAGTGCCAAAAGAAAAAGGACCAGCTGTCCTTGTTTTCAGAATCAACAACACCAATTGTTATGGGAAAGAGTTCATTGTTACCATCCATTGCAATGGCTGAAAGCAAAACCCCGCCATGATTCCCTTTTAAGTGTGTCTCATCTACCCCAATCAAAATCCTACAACCAGCTATCACACCCATGAATTGACCTTTGAATGAAACAAAGAAACTCTTAAATTGCAATTATTTTTGAGGATTATCCATCTCAATCCAACTACAAAAAGCAAGGCTGCCAGGATTGGTTTGCTTAACAATTTCAGCATAAGTTGGAAGAAAGTTGTAGGACTCATCATGTCCACCATTTATCTCTTTCGATGCTAGCTCTTTCATCTTATATAATGTGGAATACCTCATTTCAAGTCCATATCTAGCCATCAGAAGCTTATTAATAGAGGGACCAAAGATGGCAGGGTTAGCCCTAATGTCTTCTAGCAGATGTCTTACAACCCACACAGAACTTGCCATAGGATTGTGACACACAACCATGCTCTGATGACCTAATAGACTTTATGTCCTATGTTCTCTCATCAGCAAGAACACTTGCATGAATTCTCCACTCACAATTCGCTGTTGCACACTCAGCTGTGTACCTTCTGCAAACAGCCTTTATCACTATCAAGTAAAAGCCTTCCTGGATACAAGAATCTCTTAATACATCTTTAAAGTGTTCCTTATCCATAAATAGCATCCAAGGCCTTAGCCTAATAGCACCAAACTTCACATCATCATATAATTCACCATTCTCCCATAACTTTGCAGAATAGCCATCATCCTCACTACCAGTCCACATAGGTTCTTGATAAGGGACATAACCATCATCAATATGTTCAAGTGTTGAACACAGTAGGTTGTCCTCTTCCTCTAGGTCACTAACATCATCCTCATCCTCACAGAGGTCTTCATCTATAGGCTTATAATTACCATCTGAATCACAATCTTCAGTAGCATCGTAATTAACCCTCTTGTGACCATTCTACTACTTCCTTCACCAGCTTCTATATTCCTCCTAGTTTTAGAAATATACATACCCCTCTTCATAGCAGTGGATTTTGGTAATTTAACATGTAGAGTAGACTTAGTTTGACCCAACTTACCAGTTCTCCTTGGTGATATGATTACAGTTTCATCATTAGAGGTCTCTTCAACTGGTGCTTTTTCTTTTAAAGGTGACATTAATTTATGACTCAGTCTCACACTTCTCCTTGGTGAGTTGACCACAATATCATTACCGCAATTTGACTAGGTTGTGTTGTCTTAGGTGAAGGTGGTATAGACACATCATCATTACCCAAAATCTGACTCAACTTCACATTTCTTCTGGGTGAAGGTGGTATAGACACTACATCATTATTACTTGTCATTTCTCCTACAGAGATCCCTAACCTTCTCTTCACCATCAATTTCTTCCTAAATTCTCTAACCAATCTATTGTTCTCAGGCTCCACATTCTCAATATTATGTACACTATTGTTCTCAGGTTGTGAAGTTGACTTCAACTTCCTAGCCATTTGTAAGACAGTAGAAGGTTTAATGTCTGAGCCTATAAAAATATCAATCTGCTTTTTTCCATCAAACCTACTGAACATTTCCATCAAATCCTTATCATCATTCAATATAATTGTTTTCCTCGGGTAACAATAGCTTAAAGAAGGATGGTTAAGCATGATGAAAGGAATTTTTTCCGCCTCATCATAAAGGTCATTGATAACATCCATCAATAAACACTTATTTGTATCATCTACCTTAACACACACATATTTACCCCTAAAATACATTTTCAAGACTATATTCTCCATCCTGCAATTATAATACAACATCAAAATATTTGAATTCAACAACCATAATCCATACAAAAAAGACTGTCCTTCAACAAATTTAGCCAAAATATTTCATCTTTAATCATTTTTGTATACATTTAACACAGATTATAACAAAAAAAAACTTATGAAAATGCATGATCATGTGGAGAAGATGAAGAATAAGGAATTTATATTCACATAGAGAACAAAAGAATGAAAACAAACATACTTGGATGATCAGGAAAAGGAGAGAGAAGACAAACTGCTGATGGATTTTTAGGGTTTGAGGAAACGTTAGAAATTTGGGTAATTTGGGTTGGGTTTAAACAGGGGAAGTTGAAAAATGAGAAGAGTGTGGATGGTTTAAGAGGTTATTATGGTATAAATCCATGTCATTGCCTACTTGGTGCCAATTCATCATAAACTATCCATGTCATAGCCTACCTGGTGACAACTAAGCATGCCACATAGTCTAATAGACGGAGCATTAGACGGAAAATCATGTTTAGGTCACGTTTTATAGTTTTTAATTAAGGTTAGGAGTATTAAAGAGGGATTACGAAAGCGGAGGGGTATAAAGTAGAAACTGAAAAAACACGAGGGTACACAAGAAAAAAACCCATTAGTTAAATTGATTAAGTGTAGTTGGTCAAATTGGTAGGTCTATGCATAAACGAGACGGGTACCTAGAACGATTTGAGCTTACATGGTCGATTGATCAAGCACGTAGATGTCAAAATTCTTAGAGCAAGGTCTAGAATGCAAAGAGAGAGAAAACAAGGGGCGGAACACTCGCGTGCGTTGAAAGTGAGCACAAACCTCTCCTTTTATAGGGAGAAATCCGAAGAGTTTTGGAATAACTCGAACACGGAAAGATATCTAGAAATTATTCCGGAAACAGGCTAAACGAGCTGGGGAAGAGGCGCATCAGGCACTGCGACTCATGGAAGAGGCGCAGCGACCGCTGCGTCATTTCCCAAGCAGTTTCCTACTTTGAAAGAAAGATTTCCGCGTTTCTTTTATGGAATTGCGATAGGTTTCGAATTCTTCTAAATAAAATACGGATATATTTTACAAAGAAAAATAAGTTTTAAAATATTAAAATATCCGGAATATTCTCGAGCGTTCAGACACGGTTTTAAAAGACGGTTTATAGAAAATGTATAGGTTTTTTTACCCGGACTCCAAATAAACTCTAATGATTGTCGAAACGACCGTATCGGCACGTAGATGACGACCAAGGGGTAGACACAAGTGTTTGAGCTATCACTTGACGAAAAACTTATGAACTGTCATAAATCGTTACGCATACCAAACATGCGGCCTAATCATCTTTGGGTGGTTGGCGGAAGGTGCAGATTCGAGGTATCTACACTCTCTAAACCTAAACCTAATCTCCCCATATCTCCCAAACCTTAGCATCCACTGCATCTATCACCTGGGAATCGCCGTGAGCGAGCGAGACTGTCTTGTTATAGAGGATGGCTAGTCTGATCAAGTAAGTATCACCCTCATAGTTTGTTATTGACACTACTAACCATAGTTGTGATAGAAGTTGTATTGTTGTTTTTAGGATCGGACTGAGGATTTGTATGCTTGTAATTGTGTGTGTGTGTGTATGTTACGTCGGATGATGGTTTTTTTCAGAAACACTAAAGGTAGAGTTTCCCTACTCGGTATATTTGTATGTTGTTCAATGTGTTGAGATGTGCTGTTATTGATTGTTGTTGATCGTTGTTGTTGGTGACTATGACTATTGTTGATGGTGATGATAATTTTGGCGTTGGATTTGGTGGTGTGATGTTACTGTTACAAATTTGGGGGTCCGACGGGAGACGGACAACACCCCGAGTTCGCCTCTCGTTGCTCTCCCGCCACGAGGGGAATGTGCACATTAATGTTCCGGGACTCACAATGCGGTGAGTGGAAATTTTGATGTCCAGTGCTGCGGTCTGGCATCATTAAGTGGTTATTGCAGGCCAGGTTTGCAGCCTGATGCTGTTGGGGTTGCCGCTACGGTGGTAGCCTAGTTGCTGATACTTGATGGTGATGCTTGATCTGTACATGTTGATTATCTTGCATTTTTACTGACCCCTTGTTGTTGTAAACTATGATAATCCATTGGGAAATGAGGAGCAGGTCGTTTGGCAGGTTCAACTGGGATGCGACGAGTCAGTAACCACGCTTACTTCTTTTGAGTCTAGTATCATGAGACGAGCTTGTTGTATTAAGTATGATGGTAGCGCCCTTATTTTATAAGGAAGGTCTTGTTCAAGGCTCCTTGGGAAGTGGGGGTGTTACAAAGTGGTATCAGAGCGACAATTTTGGAACCTAAAACCAACAAACTCAATGAATTTAGGTGTATCAAATAAAATGAATCCAGTGTATGTATGTGTGTTAGGGGCCCCCTACGTTGATTTAGGGTGAGAAGGCGCCCTCATGCTTAAACCGGAAATGCCGCTAATGGGTAGGAAGCTTTAGTGAAGTGTCTATATGGTGTATTTGATGTTTAGGCATGTGTGAACTTGTGTATCATGGATGCAACTTTATGTGTGACGAGATGTGTCTGAGAATAATTGCGCTAGTGTGTAACCGTGATTGTGAGATGACCTTGTGGAAAATTTTTATGACATACTCTCTAAGGAGGAGTACGATTATGGAATACTTGTATGTAATAAGGGTGCGATGTGAATACAACGGGATGAACTATGGTTAAATTGAATGGTATTGCTAATAGTTATGTTGTGCTAGACTATACATGTGATACCCACTGTGATTGTAGTGTGCGAGAAATTTGTATGGTATAAACTAGCGAAATAGTAACTAACTCGTGACGAGCTCGGCATTTTGTCCTGAACGCCGAAGGACATTATTGATGTTGTAGGGACGATAATTAAATCGTAACTTAAATCCTTATTTTTAATGTTTGGGTTGACGTGAGGGTACTATATCGAGTACGTGAGGTACTCGACCGTGTAAGGCTAACTCGACCGAGTGCCTAGGACACCCGACCGAGTGCCTGATTCGAGGGGACACAGTTCCCAATCAGACTCAGACACTCGACCGAGTACCAAAACACTCGACCAAGTAGTCTATACTCAACCGAGTGCAACCGACACTCGACCGAGTGCCCCAAATAAACCCGGTTCCGCTTTTGATTTTCGAAACCATATAACTCTCAATCTTCTCTCTTATTTTGACACAACTCGAATTAAATCTACTAAGAACTCCCTTCAAACTCCTCATTCAAAGAAACTCTAGATTTGATAAACGATACTCCTCGGATCTTAATATTACTAATCTTGTATCTCATTCCATCCACTCTTTCAAGGTAAACTTGCATCCTTCTTCAATTTGGGCAAAGTTTCAGTAAGAATACTATTAAACCTAAAACTTTCGAGTGTTCCTTCATGATGAATCTCCTCTATTTTGTTGATTAATGCTATGAATCTGTGATAACGTTAATCTAGTAATAGGATGGTGTAAATTTATTCCCCAAAACCGTTAGTTGTTATACTCTATAAGCTAGTGTTTGAAGAAATCTGAAATTTCATGTCAAAACGTATTTCATAAACTATCAATCTCAATTTTGGGTAACTATTTCATCATTTAAAGTTCTTATTCTCAATTTTAATGATAAAAGACCGTCGTAAACTGAGCCTGTTGAGTTAAAAATATGAAATTTCAAACATTCTTCTTTATCATGAATTCGAAAAATTTGGTGGAATCGAATCTTGCAGATGCCAAGAACTGAAGAATCCACTAACAAGAGGACCCGCGCGGCCACCGTAAGAGAGCAAGGAGTATCCAGTCGGCCTACTGACGTACTCTTAGTTCACGGAGTCCCCGAATACCCAGAGGTAGTGTTTGGAAGCTTCAACCAGCGCAAAGCTTTTTGTGACTTGATTACCTATCCTTTGAAGTCTACAAAATGTATTAACCAGAAGTTGTTTAAAGCCATAAGCATAGAAGAGGAGGTAAGCGACATCTTTGGGACGCCATGAAAGGGTTGTATCAACTTCGAAATAAGTCTTATGCTTTCTTAACCCTAAACGTTTTGGGCTCGTATGCTTACGATGTGGATGGCAAGACGGTGAGCTTCTGGGTGATGAATAAGGATTTTAACCTGACCTTAGACGAGGTGGCTCAACACCTAGACTTGACCAAAGCAGATGATTTTAGTGTGGAAACAATATGATCAAGTTTAGGGGCTAGCATCTACTTTCCCTTGTTTACCGGTTGACCCGTGTCCAATGTTAGCTCTCTGTTGATTAATGATATACAACACCCGAATCTGCGACTCCTTCTGAGGATGTAACTTGTTTATTTCATGGTAGGAACGAATTAAGTAAGCTTAACTTGAATGAAGTGTTGTTGTTGGTTGCCTACCTCAACCCTAGGCGGGAGGACCGATTTTATTATAGTGCTCTCGCTATAGTACGTGCCAGCCTAGCTCAGATGACCTCACCAAGACACCGTCACCTCAGTTGTGGTGTTATAGTGACCCGCCTAGCTCAGAGATTGGCTGACTTTACCCCCACCTGGGACCTCCCTACCTTGTTTGACGGCGTCCCTATGACAGACTTGGACTATCTTTTACATCTTAAGTGGCTAATGGAGTTGGAGGGTGGAGTGATAGCTTGGAGGGTTAAGGGGAGAATGTGGTTGACCTTACCTTCCGGGGATAACCTCCATGTGACTAAACATTTGGTGGAGCCGGATGCTGATAGCGACGAACCGGTGAGACCTCCTCAAGCTACCTTATCCCTGATCAGCTCTTAGTAGAGATAGCGGAGCCATTCGTGACTACGCGTCGAAGGAGGGCGGCCTTACCAATTAGAGAGGCTCGGACAGTGAGTCAGGAGGCTGTGGAGCTGCCGTTTACTCCCTAGGAGCAGGCTTGCTATCAGCCTTACTACCAGTATCCGTACTACCCTACGGTGCATGATCCCAGGATGCAGGTTAGTGAGTTGACAGAGAGGCTGTCAAATGCTTTAGTGATGAGGAACATTCAGGAGTTGGCTCAAATCCAAAATGTGGGGACTAACTTGGCTCAGCCGTCATGGTGCAGGGGAGTTGGCGATGATAGCGGTGTGTTTGAGTGCTATTGGGTGAACCGAGTGGACTGGGGAACCTCTTTTGGCCATAGGTATGGTTTTATTACGGACAGTGGGGTGCCCAGTTTGGTACGCCGAGAGAACTTCCGGAGCAGCTAATGATGAGAACATGGATGAGGATCTGAATCAGTGAGACCTAGTTTGTGTTGGTGATTATGCATTCCTCTTAGTTGATGTTATGTGAACTTGTTGGTATTTGGAACAATTTATTTTGATGTTGTAATCGACCATAAGGCGAAGACTTTGTTTCGTTGATTATGTTTAGTAGTAGCTATTAGATGAGAATGCCATGGTAACACGTGAATTAAGCTTGGTTTAGTTGGTATTTCATTTGGTACTGATTTCGTTTTACTTGTATAATTGGCAAGGAAGTGAATGTGTTTGACGTATGATGGACCTATTTCCTGTTGTACTTGACCGAGTGGCAAGGGGTACTCGACCGAGTACACCTAACTCAATCGAGTACACCAGAACAATCGATCGAGTGTGACTAAGTCAGTAGCTGATGTAGTGTTGTGATATTGCGCACTCGACCGAGTCCTGTCAACTCACCTCACTCGACCGAGTATGAGTAAAGGATCTCCAAATTTCAGTTCTGCATTGTTGAAATTCTACCTTTATTGTGCGGTGAATTCGTAATTTCACATTGTATACAAGCATTTAAATTGATAGTATGAATTTGCGAAATGGTTGACAATATTTAATAGTTAACTGTCGAGAATCTATCGGTTATCGTTAGTGACACCCAATATTTGATCATATCGAGTGTGACGACACGTTTATGCAGAATGTGGCAAACTATCATTTATGCTATCGTCCTAGTTAAATAATATGATTGTTGTAGTTCGAGGCACATAACATGTTTTATCAATAACCTATTAGAATGTACTGCCGACGTTACAAGAAATACACTCATGTGGTGCTATGCAACTATATCATTATATTACGTGTTATATTATAATTAAGAATTTAGCTTCATTTTCTAAGTGGAATTTGGGCTGTTGTAGCTTGTAGTCGATTTGTGCATTAATGACTTGTACATGAATGATGGGTATTAGGTCCTAAATGATTAAGTACAACATGTTACTTTGTGAAAGGTTTGGTGTTTCAAGACTATGCGTTACATTAATATGATGGTCGTGCGGCTTAAATTATATGGGTTTATGTGGCAAATACTATGGAATTATTTACGTATTGCATTGTTAAGAGTAACTATTTTGACCACTCGCGTATGTTGGTTGCAATACTATTACTATTTGCGTTGTTAAGTTGACGGTCCTTGTGAGGAATAAAGTGTAATAATTCACGGAAGAGGGATAAAACTTCGGGGCGAAGTTCTTTTTAAGAGAGGTAGATATCATCGCAAACGTTTTAATGGCGCCAAAATAATAATATTCGGAAATAATTGTATGGAAATGCGTATTATAATTGTATGTAACTATGTATTGGTGAACTATGTGATGATTGTATGGCAATGGCAACTATGTGATGATTGTATGACAATGACGACTATGTGTAGACGATTGGGCGTGATGATTGTATGTGATGAAGTAGTAAATTGTTCATGATAAAGATGCACTAATGATAGACAGATGTGCGACATGTACGTTTGTATGACGGTATGAATGGTATAATAATGCTATGAGTTGACAAATGTATGTTATGCGACATGTGATGATATGAGATAGAAGGAATGTTGAGGGTGGTGAGTCGTTGTGACTTGTGTAGTGTGCCGTCGTTGTAGGAATAGGGCAAACTTCGAGGATAAGGGGGGAAGACTGTAATACTCGTTCTTTTAGGAACCTTTGACCAACCATTGACCTTATGGAACTGTCCATAGGATGGTATCAGGAGACCTCTGTACTCTTTAGCGGAGAGTACTCGACCTATTAGACCGTCCCATTTGCTTTTGGTGGGCGTGGTGTTTATGCGGCTTTTGATGTCTGCATTACGCATTTCTGGCTTCTCGCTTGCAGCCCGCTGAGTTGCAGGCTAAGCTCATTCGGCCTTCTGGTGTCATAGCCACTAGACCTACCTTTAATGCGGTGTTGAGTGTTCAATGAGACTACTGGTTCCGACGTTATTTGTAATCCTAGTGCGATCACTGCCCCCAGAATTATGAAGAAATTGGTAGACATATATTTCACGAAGGTTGCTGCTTCAGATCAGCAGTATCAGTTTTCTCTTTGACTCCTCAGCAGTTAGCTTTGTGAAAATATCAGCAGGGTGATCACACATCTGATTGGCTTCGCGCGACTCCTATTTAAGGGTTAGGACAAATTGTGAATGGGAGGACTTGTCGTTATGTTCTTAGCAATCGACTGGGTATTCCAATATTTTCGATATCTATGTCGTGTTTTACTTGTTCTCGGGTCTTTGATAGGGATATCTTTGGGCATCATTGTGTGTCGTGTGATGGAACTGTTGGTTTTAAGCACCGCATAATCTTGTTAATGACACCCTCTTAGATATTTGCTTTCGGCCTTGAATTTATGTTGGTAGGAGGTATTGCTTTGATCGATAGGCATGACAAGCCCCTGCATCATGCGGATTTGTTGCTTTATTCTTGGGACGTGGACATGTGGTTTTGGATGCTCTTTAGCGCTAGTGTGCCAAGTATCGGGACCTGTGTGCGGCGATCGGGTACAGTTTCTTACCTTTCTATTTCTTTTCGTTGGGAGAGTTTGAGCCTGTGTGCCAAGTTCTCTATGTCTTGGGATGTCGGGACTCGTTCTCCCGCTTACATTTTTATTAGACTTAACTTTGATGTTGCTAAGGGAGTGAGGGCCCAAAAAGTATCTAAGTTACCCACTCATTTATTGTAAACTTGTTGTTGATCTTAATAAAAGTTGTCTTTTTTTTAGGAAAAAAAAATAATATCAAAATAATAATAATAATAATAATAATAATAATCATCGAAACATACCGAGTGAAAGAAAGTAACGAATTAGCTCAGAATAACGCGCACAAAGACGAACATTGAACGCTTGCAGCTCGCGTGCGGGTCGCGCTTCACTCGAGTGTCTCTCGCGCGGGTATCGCGTGTGGCCCGCGCGGGTGTCGGATGGCTCGCGCCTTCTAGTTTCGTTGTTGTCCTCTTTTCTTGTTTATCCGCGCACAATCCATTCTACTAAGGCTCAAGCAATCTTCTCATATTCGACCAATCTTATTCCCATACTTGACTATGTCTTCATTCCCTCTCACCTCTATTAAAGACGGTTCCAACTCAAACTTTGATTTCGACCTCAAACTCATAATAAGAATAATCAAATAGCAAGTGTACTTGATAATTACATAATATAACTCATAAATTACCATATTTGACACTTGAATTTGACTAAGTTGACCCTCTTATTACATACTAAAATCGTCTCATCATAAACCCACTAGATAAGTAACATGCTTTTAAAAATAGGGATATTTTACGATATACCTTTGAGTTTTTCAGTTTTCTAATGATGTACCCCTTTATTTTTTGATTAATCTGCATTGTACCTCTAAAGTTCTTACTTTTCTCTCCATGATGATCTTTTTTAACACTGCATTAATTTTATTGCTTATCAAACACCTGTACTTTTACCTTTCTTAGAAATTATTAATGTCTTCTCACCATCCTCTATAAGATAAATCACGAATCAATTTTAATATGCACAAGCTACTATTTAATACCTTCGTTATAAAATAATGAAGATTTCAATAAATGTTAGCTAGATTCGTAATTATTTAGTGGGTTAATGAGTAATTCGGCGAACTAATAAGTAATTAAGTAAGTTGTCGAGTAATTGGAATAGTAAAGAGACGGTTTAATAGATCAAATAAGAAACTAACTTAGCAAAGACAAACAATAAGTTCGTCGTGTAAGCTGATGTATAGAGTTCAAAGGTATACCATAAAATTTCAAAAATATAGGATTATACCATATAAAACTCAAAAACTCATAAGTACACCATAGAATTTCCATTTAAAATAAAATAAGATAAGTTTTAAGTCACACGATCTTGTACAATAAAATAAGATAAGAACTAGCAATAAATAAAAAACGAAGCAATTATTATTTGATAAAAAAAATACTCCGTATAACCAAGTCCTTTATAAAATACTTCATTCATCCATCCATAAGACGCATCGAAGAGACTTGCCATCGAGAAGCAACTCAAAAGCCTTGTTAATTTCTTCGAACTTCATCTCATGTGTAACAAACTCATCCAATTGCAGTTTCTAGTAAGAAAATTAGTATCACATAAGTCCAATGTTAAATTGGAGTATTTCTATATTTCTCATTGCAAGCTAATTTTGTGATTTTGTATACATGTTTCAATATATAAATAATGGTACTCCAACGACTCGAGTCCCCCGCCAATATTAAGTGAAGGATCAAATGTATGCAACCTTTTCCTATACTAAAAACAAAAATAGTTCGTGAACTCGTGATCTAACAGAAATCAAAATTGTCTCGAACAATCCTACTTTTGAAACTTCCATTTTACCACTTTTTTATTAGCTGCATGGCTCACAATTTGTGTCCTCTGGTTACTACTTCAACATCTCATTATTCAATCATACTCACAATAATTATTTTTCCACAGTAATCACTAATTATGTGTTTATTAGATATGATAAATAAGGCTTAAACGTCTTAAAGAGGTTTGATTGTAATGAATATACCTTGTCCAGGTACCATTTCACCAATGTGGGGATGTCCGACTTCGCCTTGATACCTCCAAATACAGAACCAGTAAGCGTCTTCCCGTTGTCGAGCACATCGTGAGACCCAATGTCCAACCGTGCATCCGGCCTATCAACTCCTAAAACTACTGTCATTCCCCAACCCTGCTCTTATTGGAATAACGTCGAAGAAAACATCAGTGTTTGGACACTAGTAAAATACATGAAGCATGGACAACCATAGTTTTATCTGCACTATTCAAGGAAAAAGAAAGGACCTTCCGACAACAAGCAAAAGCTTCTTCGACCAACGATGACATGCCGACACACTCAAAGCAGTAATCAGCACCCCCTTCTGTCATATTGTTAATAACCTGCATCATCATACTTCATAAATTTGAAATTTATAGAACCCGTTTTCAGACGTTTAGCAAACAGTCTTACGTAATAGACCAACCATTCACCTTAATTGAATGAATAATAAACATGAGAACGTCTGATACAAAAGACAGTGGCTAAATTTGAGAGAAATGATCAGCTACATGAGTACCTCACTAACAGATGCAGTTTCTTTGGGGTTAACAAAGTCCGTGAGTCCAAACTTTTTCCCTGCAGAAAACGCGGGAAAAGATGGGGATTTAGGACAACATATAGCATTGTTACTTTGACATTGCGCTTTGGTTGGGAACACGGCAATTACCTATCTCAAATTTAGAAGGATTTACATCTACACCAATGATTCTGGTAGCTCCACATAGTCTTGCTCCCTCAGCAACCTTTGAATTAATCAACAACCACATAGGCAATATTAGCTTAGTGCCTCAAACCCTTCTACCTATGGTGGGGTTTATAACAATTTCAGTGATGTCAACAAGACGAGTACCGCTAATCCAATTGCCCCGAGGCCAAAAATAGCAACGGTTGAGCCTTCTTCAACTTGTGCTGTCTTCCAAGCAGCGCCAACTCCTACATATCAGTTCATTTTCACTGTCACAAACTGTACATTTTTTTTACTGTATTAAGGTAAGTTTTTTCACAAGTTCACCAGTAGAAATTCCACAGCTGAGAAGGCAAGCCCTGTTGGGTGGAATTGCAGGGTCAATCTTGGCAAGATGCCCAACATCCACGACAGTGTACTCAGTGAAACTCGAGACATCCAAAGAATGGTACAAGACTTCTCCCTTGGTGTCAGTGAACCTGCTAGTCCCGTCTCTAGCCATGTAAGGCGATAGCTTAAATGGTAGCTTTGAGCATAGATTGCTCTTCTTAGATTTGCAGTCAACGCAATCTCCACAGTTTGCTAAGAACACTGGTACTACAAAATCTCCGACTATAAATTCTTCGACTTCCTCTCCTATGCTCTCTACAATTCTGAATTAGGAATTCACAACCATTTGAATTAAGTCAAAAACTTTTTATACTCAGATTATTTAAGCTACGAGTTACTGAAGCTCCATGCTAACATTTATAAGCCATATTCGTAGATTTCTGTTAGATAATCAAAATACAATAGATTCTTTATCTTGTTATTTGTTCTTTACACAAAGGAATGACTCCAAACTAATTGAATTTACTTACGAAGACAAAATACTTAGAATAATGTGAACATGGCAATGGATCTAGATCTTATAGACTGATAATAATAGGATGGACTTTGAAGTAAGAGACAAGTAACATTAAAGTAGTCCCATAACTACGTAGCTCCCAAACCTTAGATTATAAAATGTTATCATTTCGAAAAATCAGGGTCGATGAATAATTTAAACTCAAAATTATGAATCCGATAGACCCGAGTAGACCTGCCAAGTGAGTTAAACGGGTAGGGTCGGATCGGATAAGATCATTTTTCGGGTTCAACGGCATTTAAATCGGGTCGGATTGTGTCAATTCGGAACCGGGTAATTTTTGAGTTTGTTATTATCAAATTATGAAAGGATAATACACAGTGTGCAACAACAAATATTTAGGTGGAGTCGGTCTGGTTCTACGAAATCCAGATCGGGTTGGGTTGGGTCAAGTTGGATTCGGTTCATTTTCGGATTTGTTATTATCAAGTTATTTAAGAATATTGGACTTTTGTGCGACAATAAACATTCGGGTGGGGGTAATTCAAGTTACATGTCAATCTTGGGTCCCTTCAATTCGGATGTTGGGTTAATCGGGTCAACCCATTTAGGTCCGGTGAATTTGGCCAGATCTAGATCCAAGTTCGTGGATTGTGACACAATCATGAATTTGAATCTCTTTTACAGACCTATCTAGATCTTTAAAGAGCAATTTATATTTGATGGATATCTAGTCGACATACCCGACCCAAAATCCGACCAGCCCGAGTCGTTTTTCCAGGGTCAAAGACCTAGGAATTTTGGTCTGCGACCTGTTGGACACGAATATGAAATAACCCATTAATTCAAGGTCGAAATACGACCCGAACGACTTGACACAATTGGTGAAGATAAATCAAGAATTTAATTAAAATATAAGTATTTATATATTATATTTGAAATAATAATTAAAACGTAATTAATTTTAGTACTTTAAATTACAAAAACTATTAAAAAAACCCAATTTATAAGTTTTTTACTAATAATATAATTATTAAAATTACTTCATTTCTATAAGCTTGTTAATATAATTAATTTAACCATTTAATATGAATACTATATTAATATTAAATATGCCTTAGGTTTTAAAAAAAAAATCTCTTTTAAAAATTATAAAAAAAATGCGTTAGAATTTTTTTTTTTTATCTGTGTTATGACCCTAACCTGACCCGTCACCAGTATGACCCGGCCCATATTTAACCGGCATGTACGTATTCGACTCGACTTTTATTATCCGACCTGAAATCCAACCCGTCCGACCCATTTGAATGGTCCAACGTCTAGTACTCAAACACGAAACATATTTAGGGGGACATCAAGCTGAAAACAATGTCTATATCGTTAGTAGAGGGTACAGAGGCATAAATCAATAAACCCAACCCTAAATAGCGCAAACGACACACATATATAATTATATACTCCCTCCGTCCCGTTCATTTGTTTACCTTTGCTTTTGGCACAAATATTAAGGAGAAAGGAGGGGACCATTTGTGGGTAAGGACATTGGATGACATGTGGATAAAAGTCCTATTGGGTGATCAAATAACTCATTGGAAGTATACCTAATATAGAAAGGTAAACAAATGAGTGAGACACCCTAAAAAGGAAATGGTAAACAAATGACCGGGACGGAGGGAGTATATAGGATAGAAAAATGAGCACAAGTCAAAGAAGATTATTAGTTATTACCCCACAGCCTCATGGCCTAAGATTCTTGGAAAATATCCAGGAGGTTCCTTCAGCCATTAAAACATAATTATAATTAGATTTTAACATGCACATCAATCAAATGATACTCATAATACAAAACCCATAAATCAACCGAAAAATCATTAAGAAAACGGAACTCCTCCCAATCATTTATTTATCTCCGATTAAAATACTCATTACAAAAAAAAAATACAAGTAAGATCATACAGTCTATTGTATATGAGCATAATACATACAATATTAATCTAATTGAGCTTAATTTAAACAAATGATCTAATTGAGCTTAATTTAAACAAATGATTAGAAGACTAAAACGTGTATATACTAAACTAAACCATTTATCCAAAAATAATATGCTAAATTATGTAAATTTTTTATTTTCTCTCTTATTTTGATCCTAAATTAAGTCCCACCAAAAATTGTTCGTAGTTTCACAAAAAATAGACGGGTACTATTTGTCTAAATCTTAAGACGGTCAAATATTACCAAGTGGTGGCAATAAAGACAAACATTTTGGTATTTTCTAAATAACAAGTTGCGTGATTTGACCAGTCTTAAGTTTAAGACGAATAATCACTATCTGCAATGAGAACTTGTGCAAAAACAAATGCTCCTAGTTATATCGATATTACTGTTTACGTCAAAAAAGAAAAAAAAAATTATTCCTAGTTCCATAAAAATAAATTTTCCTACTTCCATAAAAAAAAAGTTGTTCCTAGTTATTCCGCCAAAACGAACAAAAAAAAAATTTGTTCTTGGTTACATACGGAGTAGCTATTGTTGTTTATGTCACAATTAAATCATCCCTATTTTCTTAAGCAAGGATTACGAATTTACGACTCATAGGACTGCATTTAATATAAGAAGCTAAAAGAAGAAACAAATACTTAATACATACGGAGTATATTAATTGCATTCTTTTATGTGTAATATCATTAATTTCTAACTTTATACTAAATTTGGAAGGTACTAATTGCTTTAATAAAACCCTTATTCCCATGAATAAATAGAGGTGTATTAAATGATGGATTTAGCTTAATCGTCACAAATCCGAATTTAAAGATTAAAATAAGGGATTTTATCACTTGTATAACTCAACCTTTTTATTTTCTCGCTTGTACACCTCTTTTTTTTTGGGAAAAAAACTTTGATCGTCAATAACTTTTGACTACAATTTCGGAGGACGGTAATTTTTTCTTCAAACCGTACATCTTTACGAAATTTTCGACTTGAAAAAAAATTATTATTTTTTCAATTTATAGTTAGGAATTATAATCGGTCAAAGTCTTTTGACGGATTAAACTTTGACCGATGAGAACTCTTTCATAAAAATTATGTTTGTAATGATTTTTTTTTTAAAATTCACTATCTTAACGAGATATTCGATTTGATAAAAAAAAAACATATCAGATCAAATTCGACAAAGGGTAACATCACTATGACAAAGAGAAACGTAATAAAAGCACAATATTATTAGTTCACCTTCAAATGCCAAAGGGTAACATCACTATGACAAAGAGAAGTGCAAATGATCTTAATGCGAACTTCATGAGCCTTTGGTGGTGCAACTACCACTTCTTCAATTACCAACGGTTTTCCTGCCTCTCTTGCTACCGCAGCTGCGCCATTATATCAGATCAATTTCGACATTCAATTTTCTCGTAAAATAATCATTGTTATCGTAAGACTAATAAAATCGAGTTATGAGCTATGTATAGACATTTATAATAAAAACTTTCGCGGTGGTTTGAAAGTCAATAACATACTTTGTAATTATTTTCCTAAAGCCACAATATATTTTGTAGTATAACACTTGTTGCACTTTGATCATTTATTTTCAATGCTGTGTTTTTTTTTGGGTAGGTAATTTGTATGAAGGAGGACAAGAGAAAGAAAGGGGTAGTGTATTTACCTTTGCAATGGATAGGGACCCCAACTGTAGGTTTCTCTGTCATCTTTGAAAGTATTAGCTGACTATTGAGGAGTCTATTTTGGTCGTTGATCTATTTATAAGCGTACTACAGTAGTAGTGTATTGCTGGCATGATACTATTATTATACAGAAACATATATCAACAAATTTATGAGTTATGATCGTACATTCATACCTCTTTTGGTCTGTTTTTTTATATAAATAAAACTAAGTAGAAAGAGAAAGAAAAACAACATTAATTACTACATAAGTACTCCCTCTATCTCGATCATTTGTTTACCTTTGTTTTTGGCACAATTATCAAGGAAATCGTAGGGAATTATCACTTGTAGTGTTACTAGGTGTGGACGACATGTTGATAGTAGTTCAATTTAGTGATCAAATTACTCATAGATTACCTTTCTAGTATGGAAAGATAAGATAAACAAATGAATGAGACACTATAAAATGGAAATGGTAAACAAAAAACCGGGACGGAGAGAGTAATTAATTATTGCCAAAATGCCAAGGAAGCAACCAAAGATGTTTTAGTCTAGTGATTAAGACGGAGGTATTGTGGACAATAGGTCTCAGGTTAAATCCCCCCTCCCCTGCATTCTAATGCGACTAAGTTTGCGTTTCGTGAGACAAAAAAATGCCAAGGAAGCATAAGTAGTGGTTATAAAAGTCATTTCTTAAAAAAATGTATTTGAAAACGAATTTAATTGATACTTCCTCCGTTCCATAGAATAGTTTACGTTTGATTTTTGCACAAATATTAAGAATTGGTGAAAACAAGTGGGGTACCTACTTTTACATATGTTAGTTTATCAAATTGCCCTCTTATAAAAGAGTTGGGTCTTTTATGAGGGGGTCATTAACAAGGATAGTATGGTAATTTAACATGATTATTGATGTGCATAAAAAGAAACGTAAAGAACTAAGTGGAACGGCCTAAAATGGAATACGTAAACTATTCTATAGAACGGAGGAAGTATGAGCTTTATATAATCAAACGATCTCAAAAGTGTACATTGTTTTATTTCGAGGACAGATTGAATATTCTATTGTCAACAATTTCTACATCACATAAAGGTTTTTTTAGATGAAAGAGTGACGATTTTAATATCTTCTATATACTAAGGAGGAATCATTTAGAGGTTTCTCATTGGCTCATTAAAATGGGGAAAAAAGGTCTTTTATTTAGATAGTGGTAGGGCCCATTAATTGAATATGTTTTTAATTAATTGAATGC
This sequence comes from Heliosperma pusillum, assembly GCA_022085475.1. NCBI lineage: Eukaryota > Viridiplantae > Streptophyta > Magnoliopsida > Caryophyllales > Caryophyllaceae > Heliosperma > Heliosperma pusillum. Next base: position 14,775 of record JAIUZE010011289.1, on the reverse strand, counting down.
ATGTTTTTTACGTAATCACCAATGCTAACTATTTTTCATCTCTTTTGATTTAGAGAGCTTAGGTATATGGATGATTATACAATTATAAATTGGCAAATAAAATTATAAACTATCATATAAACTACAATGAAAAACCTAGACTAAATTAGTGTGAAAATAACATGAATATTAAAATGAAAAAAAGAGATTAAAAAGCCGTACTCAAACATCTTTTTTTTAAAATATAAATATTGCAATATTAATATGATTATCTCTTCTAAAAATTATCCAGAATTCAATTTTATTCCGACTTGGGTATAAAGTAAACTTTAAAAAATCCATGGAAAAAAACCCCTCTTTTCGGACGTCTTGGTACCAAGAATATCACATAATTAATTTTGAAAATAAATATATTTTCCAGTGATAACTCAAAAATTAAATCATATTAGCAGACCCTTTAAAATGTTATTGTTTTAGCAAAATTTAAGAGATGATTTTATTTACTATTATTAATTAAAAAAATATCATTTAACAATAAACCGGTACCAGAAATTTAATACGTCATGTGTATCGAGATAAAACAATTGAAATAGTCGAGTTAATATGTATTTTTTTTTATGATTTTTACATAAAAATTTGCACACATTTAAATCTCAAAAGCAAATCGATAAAGTTGAACTCACTCAAATACAAAAGAAATAAAATAAAATGAAAAAAGAACCGGAATATGAAACTCGACAACAACGCATGGTGATTTTTTTGGTTAATTTTTGTAAATAATGATTGCATGGATTAATAATGAATGAGATGAAATATAGATGTAAGAAGAGTGAAAGGACGAAATTAATCACAAACAAATTGAGATATGGATGAAAAGTTAATTTTGATTTTTGAGGAATAAAAAAAAAGAGAGATATAGATCTGAAAGAGTCATGAACAAACTCTTAGAGTGACCGTGGAATAAGAGAAAAATGAGTGACTTTGTTTAGGGTTAGTATTTTGATATGGAGTTGCTTAAGACGGGTAATATTCGTCTTAGCTTAAGATGTGTCAAATAGTATCAAATGATGGTACCAAAGACAACTTCAATATTCCCTAGGCAACAAGTAAAGTAATTTGCTATGTATTTAACCTGTGACAACCCTCGCGAATGCGGAAATATAAAACATACAAGCATGTGAATTATATAGCGGAAATATGAAGTTTTTAAAACTTTTATACATGCAAGAAGAAGTATACGAGGAGTGTCAAATATTACAAACTAAAGTACGAAGTACAACAAAGAGACGAAGTCTCTCAAAATGTTATAAATGTCAAAGTGTTTAGCAAACTAGCTAAAATCGTCTAGAGGTGAAACTTCCATGGACAACGCTCGCTAGCTCACACCTGAACCCAAAATATCAAGCAAAAAGCCATCCATGCAAGCAACCTGTTCATCCATGAAAAACATGAACGCAACAATCAGTGAGGAGTAACTCGGGGTTCTCCCAGCCATATCACATTAAACGTACATAAAAGAAAATACAAAAGTAGAAGCATGCATATATAGATATACATGTGAAATACGATAAGGATAGATAGGCAATTCGAGATAATATGATAAGAGCATATGGAATACAAATCCGAATCCATCATTTGATACAAACACTCGGGGAAGACACTCTTAGGCAACCGAATACGCTCACTAGGGCTTACATCTCACCGTTAGCGGTATAAGTTTGATAAGATTGAGACTCGACAAACAAATCATGCCAAGTCATGCAATGATCATGAATAGTCAATCATGTAATCACGCATCCAAATACAACAACACAAAGACGACCTCTCTCACGGTAAATGAAACGCACTAGCACCGTGTACATGGCAAGTATGATTAAAAGGCATCCACGAGATAAGCATTTCTCTGAACGCATACACAATTCAATTCATTTCGTATATGTGGACTAATTTCCTCCTGTTAGAACGACGATATAAATATCCGGTCCTAGTCTAAATCTGGCCAGAATCCCGAAATCACATTTTCCGGTTCGACATGCGATAAACATTTCGCATCCAAGACTCGGTCTATCATAGACGCCGAGTACCCCAAATTCGGTCGATATAATTCACGAAAAAGGCGGAAAAGAGCTCAAGCCTCATAACAAGCGGTACGCTACATGCAAATAACACCACCTCGCAAGTACACAACATTGGACGGCCGGGTCGATCAACGCAATGCGTTCGCCTCCCAACAACGTCGTCGTATGCCCACTAACACATGCAATTAAGCAGTTGGATACCTCCCCGTTCCGACATTCCAGCCTTACGAACGTGAAGGTAGCCAAGGGAATGAGAGTACAAAGCACATAACAAAATAGTGCTCAAACCGTAACATTTGTAAAAACCGACTCAAAGTGGGACATACCAAAATCCGTCACAAAACATGCGATACAAGCGAATGGAATATCATATATTCAAAACATTAATATTATAAGTCACTACGTAAAATTATACGATAAACGAATCATGCGAACTATTATAAATTACGAGTTTTAGAAATTGTAAGAAATAAAACACAGGAGTGTTGCCGGCCGGTCAGAGCACCGGCGGCCAGTACCCCGGCTCGCGCCTCAAGCCAAAACCAAAAATCACAAAGAAAATGCAGTGTGTCCCAGGCCGGTCTGGGGGCCGGCGGCCGGGCACCCAGCCGGGAGCATCACTACACACAAAAATCCAATTTTCCTACTGATGTGTTCCCAGCCGGTGGGCAGACCGGCGGCCGGTCACCCGGCTGGGAACCCCAGTTCATCCGTGAGCTTTCTAAACACATTCAATCCTTTTCAATTCTCATAACTAACTTCTAATAACTATCAACAATCAATATTCATCATCAACAATCATCAACTAACAACAATCATCATCAATAACATAAATCCTAAGCTTTCTAATCGTATGCTAAATACGAATTCTAATATAGAAGCATGTAAAACACGTAAATGATATCGAGTAACCCTTCACCGTTACCTTTATGCGTCTTTACTCCGCGTCAAGGTCCTCTTCAATTAAGAAATAGTCTTTGTCGGGATCTTGAAGGTCACCACCTACAAATAGTTAATAAAAGATGAATATTCTTCACCTTGAGAAAGACGGAAAGTTTGAAAAGCGAGAAAGACGGTAATTTTATTATCAATACGGATTAAGGAAGCTAAGAGGGGAAGAATAAGACGAACTTACGAGAATTTGAGCGAGAATTGAGCGAGATATGACGATTCTAAGATTGGATCAAAATGGAGGCAAGGTTTTTCTTTGGTTTCTTAGTGATGAAGTAAGTTTAAGTTGTGTGAGTATGAATTGGGTTAGGAGGTAGTATGAGGGAGTATGAGGGAAAAAGTCAAGAAAAAGTCAAAGACGACTTAAGACGGGATTTACTTGAAATCTCGCGAAAAATCCAAATACGAACTCGGAAATTCTAAATTCAACTCGGGAAATTAAATTCTAAATTAAAGCTAAATTTCGCTGAAAAGTATCCGTAAAATATTTTTACTATTAAAATAGGGTACATTTGCGGGTGTTACAATCACCCCACCTTTTAAAAAGTTTCGCCCTTGAAACTTGAGGGAAAGAAAGATACCTTAATCGAATAGACTCGGATATTTACTACGCATAGAAGCTTTCGTTTCCCAAGTCTCTTCTTCGACATTAGCACAACTCCACAAGATTTTCACCAAAGGAACCACCTTACTTCTCAACTTCTTATCCTTGCGGTCTAGGATGCGAATCGGCTTCTCTTCAAAGGATAAATTCGGTTCAAGCTCGGGCATTTCCTTTTGAAAGACATGGCTTGGATCACTAACATACTTTCTCAATTGAGAAACATGGAATACATTATGAACCTTAGCCAAATTCGGGGGCAAATCCAACTTGTAAGCAACGTCACCAATCCTTTTCACAATATCAAAGGGTCCAATGTATTTCGGGCTCAATTTACCCTTAACACCAAATCGTTTAACACCCTTCATTGGAGATACTTTCAAGAATACTTTATCTCCAACCTCAAATTCTAGCGGTCTTCTTCGGATATCGGTATAAGACTTTTGACGGTCTTGAGCGGCTTTCATTCTATCACAAATGACCTTCACATTATCAACAGTTTCAACAAGAACATCGCGGCCTAAGTCACGAACATCACTCAATTGATTCCAACATATAGGACTCCGACATTTTCTTCCATAAAGAGCTTCATAAGGAGCCATCTTGATAGATGCATGATAACTGTTGTTGTAAGAAAACTCCACCAACGGTAGACTCTTTTCCCAACTAGATTGGAAGTCAAGAACACAAGCCTTAAGCAAGTCTTCTAAAGTCCGAATAGTCCTCTCGGTCTGACCATCGGTAGCTGATATGGGTAAAGTCGCGTCACCTTAATCAAAGTAAAACCTAATTCACTACTAACTAATAGTCAGCGGTAAGCAAGGTATCGAATCCACAGGGAGGCGGTAGTATTCTAATATGTTAAACTAGGTTTGTCTCTTAGGTGACAATTTCGGGGTTTGAGATTGAGTTCTAAACTAAAAGCAATTAAGAACAACAATAAATAACAACAATAACAATAATAATAACAACTAATAATACGTAATAACTAACTATAAGCAATAACAAACTAATAAGGTTGAAAAGAATGAGATTAAAAGTCTAGGGTCTCAGGTTCACTAGGATTATTGTTCAGGGGTAAGGATGAAGTTAACTATCATGCAATAAAGTTATCTAAGGTCACAAGATCGGTCGATTCAATTATGCCCTTTAGATCTACGATTAACATGCGATCGCTATCATTAAACGAGTTCTATTCAATTATTGTAGCCTATCTTAGTCTTAACCCGGTCGGTGTCAATCCTAATTTGCGAGACTAGTTAATTAATCTTGGCCAGTAATCAAACAACTAGAATTAAAACGATAATCAAACGATAACCATGCAATTGCAATTCAATTAATTAATCTACCCCTTCTAACAATCCTAGATCCCTTTCAACCCTAGAAAGGAATTTAGCTACTCATAACGATATAAACAACAACAATAATAATTAAAGTAAACATGATTAACAACAATGAAAGGATGAACAAAGAATAATTAAGGAACAAGAAGACAATTAAATAAATAACTAAGAAAGATTGAAGAATACCGAATACAAGTTGAACTAAAGACAATCGTCTTTGATGAATCAAATCCAGCGGAAAAGTAAATTAAACTAAAGTTTCTGATTTAAACCTTAAAAGTATTCTAAAGCCTAAGAAAGCATGTATCTGAATATCTAATTAAGAAAGACGAGCTTTCTTTTTATATTACAAAATATCCTACTAATTAGGTTAAATTTAAGGAAAACACGAAAATCCGCCGAAATAGTGACTTGCTCGATCGAGCAAGGACCTTCTGCTCGATCGAGCAAGCTCTGACCACGACTCGACCGAGCACTGTAGGTGTGCTCGATCGAGCAGCCTTCATTCTAGCTCGTTTCTTCAACTTCTCTTCATTTCTTCTCTTTTCTTCCTCGATTCCCGTGCCTAGCTTCTACGATCCACCCCCGCCATGCTCTATATCATCTCAAAAAGCTCCAAATGCATCCAATCTGCATTAAAACATAACAAAAGTGGCAGAATCGATATTCTAGCTAAAATAGCATAGAAATAAGCAAGGAAAGACGGTAAATCGAGTAAAATGCGTCTAAGGGAGGCATAAAATATGTATATAAATAATGATCATCAAACTCCCCCAAACCAATCCTTTGCTTGTCCCTAAGCAAAGCACTCGACACTTACAAAGACAAACATACAAATGGTGAATGAAAAACTCAAAGCTAATGTTAATGCACATACAAATCCCAAGCTATCCATATCTATAACAAAGTAATGACCAAGTTTTACCAATAAAACAAATTCAAAGGTACGGGAAAGTAGAAAACGCAACTCATATTCCAAGATTTTACATGATACCGTAGTATAGACAAAAACCAAATACCTTTCAATCTTGCAAGGCTCAATTTGTCGGATTCTCGCGGATTTACTCAAGCACTCATAAGTTTATGTAAAGGTGAGTTTTGTGAAGATAGAAAGAAATAGAAACACTCACTCAACTTATGAAACATGCATGCATTCTAATGTGATAGTAATTTCCCCAACAAATACGCATTCGCTATAAAGTACATGAATCAGGACAAAAAAGGAAGGCTAATGGGTGAAGGTAGAAATGGGTTGTGCCAAGGCACGTTTGGGAATGTGGGGCTAAGACCGGTAGTCGCAGCGACACGTACCAAAACAAATCTACAAGACTAGCACAAACCAACACCGACTAGAGAAATCATCTTAAACTTTGACAACACAAGAGAGAGATCAAAATTGCTCTCTAAATATGCATTAGACTCTAGTATAATCTCTTTCATTTTCCCTTGAATAATTCAATGAAGCAACAAATTTTTCTTTCTTTTTTTTCTTTTTTTCTTTTTCTTCTTTTTTCAAATCAAATCTTTTTTTTTCTTTTCTTCATCATTTTTTTTTTCTTTTCTTTTGCTTCACAACTTTTCTCAACAAAGGGAATAAATGACACAATTGCCAACATACTTGCTACACCCAATTGATATTATTTTTTGAAATCCCGACCCAACCATAGTAGACAAGTAGATAAGAAAAACATGCAACTGCGACTGTCCCGATAAGGTAGGCAAGTTCTAGGAATGTAGCTTTCAGATAGGTTATGAAACAGGCTACAAAGGCTCAAATGGGCGAAACATAGAGAACTCAATAATAAGGGTATAAAATCAAGTCTTTTTGCTATGTGAGGCTTATTTGAACAAAAAGAACCACCTTTCCTCATGCACTTATTAGACGAACGCGTATAGTATCAAGAAACGAATGTCACACTTATGCAATTTGATGTTACACATTCCACAAGGAGTACCACACTCAAGCCTAAAAACAATGAGACCAGTTTATTGATGTTCCTGGCCTAGGAAGCTCTAAAGACCTCAGAATTTTAAGTGGTTTACCAACAAAAATTGCCAAATCTAATTAGCATAAGGTATGTCAAAAACGGTCAAGACTTGTACTATGAGCTTTGTTTTCAAAAATAGCAAGTCAAAACAATGTACATGGATAACTTATTTGGGATTCAAATGCAGAAACAATGCAAATTATCATCATTGTAATTCAATTCACCAAGACTCGACCCAATAAAATAAAAACATGTTTTTGGATTTTGTAAATTTTTCAATTTTTATGGATTTTTTTCTTTTTAAATAAACTAAACACACAACTGAAATAAAGATTCTCCCCCAAACCTAAATGTCACAGTGTCCTCATTGTGACGCTAACAGCACAACATCACACAATCAACCAACAACAGCAACCTAAAGGACACTACTAACAAAAGGGAAAAGGGGAAATAGCTAAAAGAAAATACAATAAAAGAAAGTACAAGGATAGATAATACCAGCTTATAAGCATAGCTTCCCCCAAACCAGCTGCAAAATGGGGAGTAGTGACCAGCTGCCACTACTGCGCCTGATCATCATCATCATCGCCCCTCTCAGCAGCACCAGAAGAAGAAGCCCGAAACGGGTCACCAAACCCACCAACTGGAGCATCCGGTTGGATAGAGTATACCAAGAACGACCCAGGCAACCATAATCGTGACTAAACTCCTGGGAAAACTGCTGAGGAGTCACCCCATAATTATCAAACACACCAGTCTCATCACCCGGACCTCGGTAGTAGCTCGGCGGAGTCCAACCAGCAGTGGCATTAAGATCGGTCCGCATGAGGTTCTCCCAAAGTCCCCTCATCACCAAGTCATTGTTTATTCCTTGGTGAATCCTAATCTCCCTCTCTAAAGCTGGATCATAGGTGTAAGCAGGTGGAGGGTAAGGGTAAGGAGCTGGGGTGGGTGTAAAACGTGGAATCGGGGTGGTGGTAGCCTGAGTAGAAGTAGAAGGAGTAATCCGCCGACGAGGTCGACGGTTCTCGGCCAAAGAAAAAACAAGCTCAGGTGGAACCACATAAGAACGAGGGGGAGGGGTAGGTCCAGTCTCAGGATCATGGGTAGACAACCGCTCCGTAGAAGGGAGAAGGTTATCGGTATCAGGAAGAGCTATCCACTGGGTCCCCCGTACCCGCCACTGAAATCTATTGTTTCCTAACGCATTTATCCAACAAAGGGTGTGGCGCAAGTACTCCTCATCCACTCTAGGGGCATGAAGGGGGGTCATTGGTGTGTAGTTACGGTCTCCCCCAAACCCAGCAAGTCTCCTAGCCAACTTAGTGACCCAGGCACCACAATCTAAGGAATGTTGGGTAGCGGAAGTGATCCTCCAGAAAGCAAAGCACACCAAACCAATCGGATTAAAATAAAAATCAATCTCATGCATGGGGTTGAGGGTGGAAGCAAGTAATAGGACCTCATGAGAATTAAGCTTACTTAGGTCCTTCCTAGCAAATAAAAGGAGGCTAAAGAAACGCAAAAACAACCTTAGACAAGGATGTTGCACATCATTGACCGCCATGGCATTGACACGTGCCTCAGGAAGACCCGTAAATAAACGAAAGTATTCAATGGCTTGAAAGCCGGAAGGAACAGCAATAAAAGTATCATCGTCACCGACAGAAAGACCCAAATGATTCGCCAATTCGGCGTAAGTCAACACAAAGTCCCTATTAAGCAACCTAAAAGACACACTTTCATTGGTCTCGTCCCAATCATAGGAACTGAAAAATTCAAGTGTCAATGGTCGATAAGAAAGCTCATTCAGGGAATATAGCCCCCCAAACCCGATTCGGTGAAACATAGCAAAAATGGCATTCCCAAAACCGAGTGAATCAAGAAGGTTGGGGCACACACAGCGAGTAGGGTCCATAGGACGACCCATAAGCAAAGCAAACCGGTCATGCTGCTCTTGTGTGTTGAAAACGATCCAAGGGTAGTCGGGGTTACTCGGAATTGCTTCTATGTCGGGTTGGCGAACAATACGGGGTGCTCTACGACGCTTACTAGTTCCTTCTTGCCTAGACATAGCTAATTAAAGTAAATAAAACACAACAAACACAACTCTATGCTCAAAAGACGGATTAGCAACCCTAACTCGAAAAAAAATTCAAATTTGAGTCTAAAACGCAAGAAAGACGGAGCAATTAGCAATGTAATAGTGAATAATTACTAAATAACAAGGCTAGGAAGCAACAACAACAAATTAGAAGCACAAAATTGAAGAAATAAGAAACAAACCCTAGATTCACAATTTGGGTAAAATAAGGGAGCAAGAGGATTAATTTCTTCACAAATTGAGCTTGAAACAAGTAAATTAATGTTTGTTGATGCAAGATTGATGATGAATTGAAGATATGAGTGAGTTTGAGGGAGTTATATGAGAGAATAAGGGTGAGGGAGAGAAGAAAGAGGGCGAAATATGAAGAAGAATAAGAAGAAAGTTGGAAAAACCTGCTTATTAGCCCTCGGGACCGGTTCAAACCGGCCGACTCGATCGAGCAAAGGAGCTTGCTCGATCGAGCAACCAAAGAAATCTGGATTTTGGAGTTCTTTGAAGTGGCTAATGTGTGGGATGTGTAAAAACTCGATCGAGCAGATGTTTGCTCGGTCGAGCAACCCGTGAGTTGCTGATTTTTCTCTTTTTCGATTCCTTTCTCCTTTCTTTCTTTTCGTGTCTTCATTATTAAAGCGATTTCCGATTGTATTAGCTGTAATCACTCAATAAAATCGTTAGATCGCTCCCTCACCGCACTCAATAAAGCACAAATATATTAACTATCCAAACGAAATCTAATTAAACTATGACATTAATAATTAGGCTAATCGAAATAAAATTTACAAATGAAGTACAAGTAAATGCCGGGTTGCCTCCCGGTTAGCGCTGGTTTATAGCGGTCCCGCACGACCGTGTTACCTCAAAGTCATGGTGATTTATCAAGAGTGAAAAGGTCGACGGCCTCTATCACTCCAATAAATGCTCCATCATAATAGATCTTCAAGCGTTGACCATTGACTTTGAAAATCTCACCTTTGTCGGTTTGTAGTGAAACCGACCCGAACTTGTTCACCTCGATAACTGTGAACGGTCCCGACCATCTGGACTTGAGTTTACCTGGAAACAAACGCAAACGGGAGTTAAATAATAATACTTTATCACCCACTTTAAATTCCCGCTGCAGGATATGCCTGTCATGCCATTTCTTTGTCTTCTCCTTGTAAACCCGAGCACTATCATAGGCATGCAATCGAAACTCATCGAGCTCGTTCAATTGCATAAGTCGTTTCTCACCCGCCAGTGAGGGATCCATATTAAGCTCTTTTATGGCCCACATAGCCTTATGCTCAAGTTCCACTGGTAAATGGCACGCCTTGCCATAGACTAACCGGTATGGAGAAGCACCAATTGGAGTCTTAAAAGCAGTTCGGTAAGCCCATAAAGTGTCATCAAGCTTACGACTCCAATCCTTCCTAGATTTACTCACGACTTTCTCAAGGATTGACTTAATCTCCCGATTAGAAACCTCTACCTGACCACTTGTCTGCGGATGATAACTTAACCCCCGACGATGTGTAACGCCATATTTCTTCAATAAAGAATTAAGATGACGCTCATTGAAATGCTTTCCTCCATCGCTAATGAGAGCACGAGGAACCCCAAATCGTGGGAAAATGATCTTCTGAAACAGTTTAATAACTGCTTTGGCATCACAAGTGGGAGTGGCAATGGCTTCCACCCATTTAGAGACATAATCAACTGCTACTAGAATATATTGGTTACCATGGGAAGATGGGAATGGCCCTTGGTAGTCAATACCCCAAACATCGAATATCTCAACTTCCAAAATACCCGTTTGAGGCATCTCATGCCTTTGAGAAATATTTCCCGTCCTTTGACATGCATCACAAGAACGGACAAAAGTAGTAGCATCCTTGAGAATAGTCGGCCAATAAAAACCCGACTGCATAACTTTAGCAAACGTCCTTGAGGGACCATGATGACCGCCATATGAAGAAGAGTGACAAGGAGAAAGGATGGCATGTACCTCACCCTCTGGAATACATCGTCGATAAATGCCGTCGGCACATTCCCGGAATAGATAAGGATCATCCCAAAAATACCTCTTGACATCGTGTTGAACCCTCTTCTTTTGCTGATAGGATTGATCTGGAGGCATAATTCCCCCAACCAAAAAGTTGGCATAATCGGCAAACCATGGAGTCTCCATGGTAATGGCAAGAAGATGATCATCAGCAAACGAATCATCAATGGGGATGGACTCTCCCTCTTCAAACCTCAGACGAGACAAATGGTCAGCTACCACATTCTCAGCACCCGACTTATCCCGGATCTCCAAATCAAATTCTTGTAGCAACAAGATCCAACAAATAAGCCTAGGTTTGGCTTCCTTCTTAGCCAACAAGTATTTTAGTGCCGCATGGTCAGTATAGACGATCACCTTAGAACCCACAAGATAGGCTCTAAACTTATCCAAAGCAAAGACAACCGCAAGTAACTCCTTTTCAGTGGTAGCATAGTTAACTTGCGCATCATCCAACGTCTTACTGGCATAGTAAACTGCATGTAGCACCTTATCCTTCCTTTGCCCCAACACAGCCCCAACTGCATAGTCACTGGCATCACACATTATCTCAAACGGCAATGTCCAATCAGGAGACTGGATAATAGGAGCTGAGATTAGAGCTTGTTTAATCCTGTCAAAAGACTTAAAACACTCATCAGTGAAGACAAACGGGACATCCTTATGGAGAAGCTTAGTCATTGGTTGAGCAATTTTCGAAAAATCCTTAATAAAACGGCGATAGAACCCCGCATGACCAAGGAAACTTCTAACACTTTTAACATTCACCGGGTACGGTAATTGCTCAACCACTTCCACTTTAGCTTTATCCACTTGGATGCCTCGTCCAGACACCAAATGACCAAGTACCACCCCTTCAGTGACCATGAAGTGGCACTTCTCCCAGTTTAACACAAGATTACTCTTCTCACAACGTTGTAAGACTTTAGTCAGATTAGCTAAACAACCATCAAAATCGGTCCCATAAACACTGAAGTCATCCATAAAGACCTCCATAATAGACTCGATATAATCAGAAAATATAGCCATCATACAACGTTGAAAGGTGGCAGGGGCATTACATAACCCAAAAGGCATTCTTCGATAAGCAAAGACACCATAAGGGCATGTGAAGGTAGTTTTTTCCTGATCGTCAGGATGGATGGGGATTTGAAAGAATCCCGAGTAGCCGTCTAGATAACAAAAATACTTATGACACGCTAGACGCTCTAACATTTGGTCAATGTATGGAAGAGGGAAGTGGTCTTTCCTAGTGGCTACATTCAGCCTCCTATAGTCAATACACATCCTCCACCCAGTCACTAGTCTAGTAGATATGAGCTCGTTTTTCTCATTAGTGACGACCGTAGTCCCTCCCTTCTTAGGGACTACCTGAACAGGACTGACCCACTTTGAGTCGGAAATAGCATAAATGATCCCAGCATCTAACAGTTTCTGCACCTCTTTTCTAACTACCTCTTGCATAGTGGGGTTCAAACGACGCTGACCCTGCCTATAAGGTTTGTGGTCTTCTTCTAAGTGGATGCGGTGCATACAAAAGTCAGGACTAATACCTTGCAAATCATCAATGCTATAACCTATAGCCTTTTTATGTCTTTTTAAAACCACCAATAAATCAGAAAGTTGTCTTTCAGATAGGCTAGCACTGACAATTACAGGATTCATCTCATGGGAATCAAGAAAAACATATTTAAGATGAGAGGGGAGGGGTTTAAGTTCAGGTTTCTTTACCTCGATAACCTTAGTGGGGTTACCTAAGCTATAAACCTTCTGTAACTTGCAGTCCTCTCCTGTCAGCAGTTTTTCCATTGCAACTACTTCTTCATTCCGTGAGCTTCCAGCTTCAGCAGTGCTGGAAATTAAGGCGATCTCCAGAGGATCCCTATTCAAACACAAAGAAAGACATTCATCAATGGTTATATCAACAATATCGACTCTATGACATGTCTCTTCTAACATGGGATGTTTCATGGCATTGTCTAAGTTAAAAGTAATTGTATCATCCCCCACTGTTAGTGTAAGTCTCCCATTCTTAACATCTATAACCGCCCCCGCAGTATGGAGGAATGGTCGTCCCAAGATGATAGAAATTTGGGTGTCCTCAGCCATATCTAAGACAACAAAGTCAACTGGTATGAAAAACTTCCCTACTCTAACCGGTAAGTCTTCTAAAATCCCTAAAGGGTGTTTAATAGAACGGTCGGCCATTTGTAAGGTCATGTTTGTAACAGTAAGTTGACCCATATTTAACTTTTTGCATATAGAAAATGGCATAACACTAACACTAGCCCCTAAATCACAAAGGGCTTTATCAATTGCCAAGCAACCTATATTACAAGGAATAGAAAACCTCCCTGGATCCTTTAGCTTTGGTGGTGATCTGGATTGCAACACAGCACTGCATTCCTCAGTAAATGCAACCGTCTCCACTTCATTAAAGGACCGCTTCCTTGTCAATATATCTTTCATGAACTTTGCATAAGCCGGCACTTGAGTAATCAGCTCGGTAAAAGGCACACTCACTTGCAGATTCTTGACCACTTCCATAAACCTCCCAAACTGTTTATCAAGCTTGGATTTATGTTGGCGGTGCGGAAAAGGACGTGCAATGGTAATGGGCTCGGCTTCTTTAGCTTTGGAAGATGAATTGGAAGTGTTTTCATCCTGATCAGGGGTTGCTCGATCGAGCAGAGGGCTTGCTCGATCGAGTTTTGGTGTACTGTAGCTGTCAGAAACTTCCCGAGACAAATTTGAGCAAATTTTCTGGGTTGCTCGATCGAGCAAGGGGGTGCTGCTCGATCGAGCAACCTCTGTTTCAGCCCCTTTTTCGCCTTTTTTCGAACTTTGATCAGCAACTTCCAAGCTTTCATTGGTTTCATCCCTTATCATTTCAGGGCCTTTGTAATGGGTTCCACTCCTCAAAGTGATAGCATTGGCTTGTTCATGTGGAGGGTGTCCTTGAGGAGGAAGATTACCGGGTTGCTTATGTGGATTTTGACTTGCCAATTGGGCAATTTGAGTGTCCACCATCTTATTATGAGCTATTAACTGTGAGATCTGAGCATCTTGCTTTTGTTGTATCATAAGACTCTGCTGCAACATGGCTTTCAGCTCCGCCATATCATTACTTGGAGGTGGTGGAGGTGGAGGTTGTTGAAAGTTTTGGCCACCTTGATTGGAACGGTTAAAGTTACCTTGGAAATTGCGATTCTGAGGAATGACATAAGAGGAACCTTGTTGCTGATGTGGCGGTGGGGTAGGATTAAGAACATTCTGACTTCGGTAGGATAGATTGGGATGCTCTTTTGTCCTTTCATTGTAAAAATTGGAGTAGGGTGTACCTTGCTTAAAAGATTGAAAGGCAAGGACTTGTTCAACCGTACTCATACATTCCACTGCAGTATGCCCCATAGTACCACATCTTTCACAAGTTGGCTCTTGTTGAACCATGGCATGAACCGTTTGCTTATTTTCCAACGACTTTGAAGTTTGTAACTCGGCAATTTTGGCAGTTAATGCCTCCAACTGAGCTGCAACTGCATTATCCGGACCTCCTCTCCTCACATTACCTCTAGGATTCCCATACTCAGCAGTGTGAGTAGCCATCTCATCAATTAGCTTCCAAGCATTGGCATCGGTAGTGTTATTTTGGAATCTCCCATTGGCAGCAGAATCGAGCAATGTCCT
>JAIUZE010011288.1:0-24783 GCA_022085475.1 Heliosperma pusillum | reverse complement strand
TTGATCGCCCAATATGCCTTGTATTCGAGCTCTATGGGCAAATGGCAAGACTTGTCATACACCAACTTATAAGGCGACATTCCAATAGGAGTTTTGAATGCCGTCCTATATGCCCATAATGTGTCATCGAGCTTTGAACTCCAATCTTTGCGGTGCTTTGAGACCACTTTTTCAAGGATAGATTTGATTTCTTTGTTGGAGATTTCGACTTGCCCACTCGTTTGGGGATGATACCCCAAACCGGTACGATGATGAACACAATATTTGAGAAGTAGTGAGTCAAGTCGTTTTTCATGAAAGTGCTTTCCTCCATCACTTATTAGAGCTCTAGGTACTCCAAACCGGGGAAAAATAATCTTCTTTAAGAAATTGATGACAACTTTGGCATCGTTGGTAGGGGAAGCCACCGCCTCCACCCATTTGGACACGTAGTCTACGGCCACAAGAATGTACCTATTCCCTCTTGAAGAAATAAAAGGGCCTTGATAATCTATCCCCCACACATCAAACACTTCCACCTCAAGAATCCCCCTTTGGGGCATCTCATTCCTCCAAGAAATGTTGCCGGTGCGTTGACAAGCATCGCAACTTTGGACACAGTGCTTGACATCATGGAACATAGAGGGCCAAAAGAACCCGGATTGAAGTATTTTAGCAACGGTTTTGTTTGCCCCATGGTGCCCTCCATAAGGAGAGGAGTGGCATCCCTTCATGATTTCATCATACTCCCATTGTGGAACACATCTTCTATACATCCCATCGCCACACTCCTTGAATAACAAAGGATCATCCCAAAAGTATCTCTTGGCTTCAAATAAAAATCTCTTCTTTTGATTGTGGTTGATGCCCGGTGGAAGAACACCACCCACAATATAGTTGGCAAAATCCGCAAACCAAGGTGCTTGATTTTGGATTGTTTCATGAATTGCAAAGAGAAAATCATCCGGGAATGAATCGTTGATAGGCATGTCATCCTTACTTCCATCATAGCTTAGCCGGGACAAGTGGTCCGCCACCGCATTTTCCGCACCCTTCTTATCTCTTATCTCCAAATCGAATTCTTGTAAGAGAAGGATCCATCTAATGAGGCGGGGCTTAGCTTCTTTCTTGGCAAGTAGATATTTGAGTGCGGCATGGTCCGTATACACAATGACTTTGGAGCCAATCAAATACGAACGGAACTTATCAAGAGCAAAAACAATGGCAAGAAGCTCTTTTTCCGTCGTTGCATAGTTGACTTGTGCCTCATCAAGGGTCTTGCTAGAATAGTAAATGGCATGCAAAGCTTTATCCTTCCGTTGGCCAAGAACCGCGCCAACGGCATAATCGCTTGCGTCGCACATCACCTCAAATGGCAATTCCCAATCCGGGGATTGCATGACCGGAGCCGAAATAAGAGCTTTCTTGATCCTATCAAATGCCTCAACACACTCATTAGTAAAATGGAAAGGGGTATCCTTGAGAAGAAGTTGTGTAAGTGGTTTAGCAATTTTGGAGAAGTCCTTGATGAACCGGCGATAGAAGTCGGCATGACCAAGGAAACTTCTCACCCCTTTAAGATTTGAAGGTGGGGGTAATTGCTCAATCACTTCCACCTTAGCTCTATCAACTTGGATACCCTTTTCCGAAATAAGATGACCGAGAACCACCCCTTCATTAACCATGAAGTGGCACTTTTCCCAATTCAAAACGAGACTAACTTCTTCACATTTTTGCAACACCAAGGACAAATTATGCAAGCACAAATCAAAATCTTTCCCATATACACTAAAATCATCCATAAAAACTTCCATGATAGATTCAATGTAATCGGAAAAAATGCTCATCA
Organism: Heliosperma pusillum; assembly: GCA_022085475.1. Taxonomy (NCBI): domain Eukaryota; kingdom Viridiplantae; phylum Streptophyta; class Magnoliopsida; order Caryophyllales; family Caryophyllaceae; genus Heliosperma; species Heliosperma pusillum. The sequence continues at coordinate 22,955 of JAIUZE010011288.1, read as the reverse complement.
TGCATCGTTGAAATGTAGCCGGGGCATTGCAAAGACCGAAAGGCATTCTCCTATAGGCAAAAGTGCCATAAGGGCATGTGAATGTGGTCTTAGATTGGTCAATCGGGTCAATTGGGATTTGGAAGAATCCCGAATATCCATCTAAATAGCAAAAATACTTGTTTGAGGCAAGTCTCTCTAAGAGTTGGTCAATGAAGGGAAGGGGGAAATGATCCTTTCTTGTTGAGGCATTCAACCTCCTATAATCTATGCACATTCTCCACCCCGTCACTAACCTAGTTGGCACTAGTTCATCTTTATCATTCTTCACTACCGTGGTGCCACCTTTCTTTGGCACCACTTGCACGGGGCTAACCCAATCGGAGTAAGAGATTGGGTAGATGATCCCGGCATCTAGTAGCTTCATGACTTCACCTTTGACAACCTCTTGCAAGGTGGGGTTTAATCTTCTTTGGGGTTGCCTTCTTGGCTCATGGTCATCTTGCATATGAATTCTATGCATACACAATTCGGGGCTAACCCCCTTCAAATCATCCAAGCTATAGCCTATAGCTTTCTCATGTTTTCTCAACACACACAACAATGCATTCAATTGATCATCATCAAGGCTAGCATTTACAATTACCGGTTTGCACTTCGACTCATCAAGATAAGCATATACTAAGTTAGAAGGAAGGGGTTTAAGAGAAGGAGCTTGTACCTCTACCGCAATGTCAACCGCGCAAGAAGTTTGGATGATAGACTCAAGTCTTAAGAGTTGTTCTTCATCAAGCTCTTCTCCCTCCAAAGTTGCTTCAAGCAAGTCGAACTCAAACCCATGTAGCTCCTCCATGATATCCCTTGGCTCTAAAGTCAATATAGCCTCCAAAGGGTCCCTCATATAGAAGTTAGGTGTAACTTCTTCAACGAAGGCATCAATAATGTCAATGAAATAGCATGCTTCTCCAAGATTGGGAGCTTTCATGGCATTTTGCAAATTGAAAGTGATTTTCTCATCCCCCACTTCAAGAGTAAGCCTCCCTTGTTTCACATCAATTACCGCTCCGGCGGTGTGCAAGAAGGGCCTCCCGAGGATTATGGGGATTTGAGAATCCTCCGCCATATCAAGAACAATGAAGTCCACCGGGATGAAAAATTTCCCAATTCGAACCGGGACATCCTCCAATACACCCAAAGGTTGCTTTGTTGATCGGTCCGCCATTTGAAGTGTAATGTTTGTGCATTTAAGCTCTCCCATGCCAAGTTTTTCACATATGGAGTATGGCATCACACTCACACTAGCTCCCAAATCACACAAGGCCTTGTCAATGGTAATGTTGCCAATGGTGCATGGGATGGAGAAACTACCCGGATCCTTCAATTTTGGAGGGGTTGGGTTTTGTAGAAATGCACTACATTCACCGGTGAATGCCACGGTTTCAACTTCACTCAATGACTTCTTCCTTGTAAGAATGTCCTTCATAAATTTTGCATAGGCGGGGATTTGAGTGATGAGGTCGGTGAAAGGAATAGAGACCTCCAAGTTCTTTACAATTTCCATAAACTTGCCTAGTTGTTTATCAAGTTTTGTCTTGGCTTGTCTAGAAGGAAAAGGTAGCCTTATCACAATAGGCTCCTCAACCTTCTTGTTTGTTGTTATCACATCATCATTTTTCTCAACAACAACTCGCTCACTTGAAGAGCACTCTTCCTCCTTATCATCCAATTCAACAACCTCAATTTCAATTTGCCCATCATCTTTCACTTTGTCTCCCTCTCCATTATCATCTTCAATTGGCATTCTTGGCCCCTCATAACTCTTTCCACACCTCAAATGGATAGCATTGGCGGTTTCATTTCTAGGTGGGTTACCTTGAGGGGGTAATTGACCCTTTCCCCTAGAGGAACTCCCCGAGGCTATTTGAGTCACTTGAGTTTCAAGCATTTTATTGTGGGCAAGGATGTTATTGATGATAATATCTTTGGCTTGGTTATCTTTTTGCAATTGGAGAATTGCTTTGTGAATGTCCAAGTTTGGATCCCCAACTTGTGGTTGCATGGGAGGTTGATTTTGTGGTGGTGGGTTGTATTGATTTTGGTTGTATTGTTGTTGATTGTAGGAAGGTTGGTTTTGATTGTATTGTTGTCTTTGAAAGTTTTGTTGATTGTTTCTCATGGGTGGGGCAACATATGGTTGTGGTTGAGGGTTTTGAACATTTTGGCTTTTGTATGAGAGATTTGGGTGGTTCTTTGTGTTCTCATTGTAGAAGTTGGAGTAAGGGGTTCCTTGCCTATAAGATTGAAAGGCATTTACTTGTTCCACGGATCCTCTACATTATTGGGGATCATGACCAAATGTTCCACAACATTCACAAACCCCTTGAGGTAAGCTTGGTGCCATCACCATAGCATTCACTTGTTGCATAGGAGGTTGAGTTAATGAACTTTGAGCTTGTTGGAATAGAGCCGTTTGTTGGTCCATTTTGAGGTTCATTGCTTCCATATAAGAGCTAAGTTGAGCTCCAAAATCGGCTCCCATTTGGGTAACGGAGCTCACTTCATGTCTTCCCCTAGGAGTTTGCCTTGGCCTACTAAATTGTGAGTTATGGGCCGCCATCTCCTCTATTCTTGCCCAAGTTTGAGCATCATCTACTTCCGTGAACCTTCCATTTGATCCCATGTTCAAAATTCCTCTAGCATCTTCATAAAGTCCATTCCAAAATTGTTGTACTAAGAACCACTCACTCAAACCATGGTGAGGGCAAGAACGAATAATCTCCTTGAATCGGTCCCAAGCTTCATAGAGTGACTCTTCATCCCTTTGCTTGAACCCGGTTATCTTAGCTCGCAACATATTTGTCTTTTCCGGTGGATAGAACTTTTGATAAAAAGCTAGAGCTAGCTTCTTCCATGAGTCAATACCTAGAGCGACCTTGTCAAGACTCTTCAACCATCGTTTTGCCGCTCCAATAAGAGAGAAAGGAAACAAGACCCATCGGATTGGTCTTGAGTCACTCCCGTTTGAGAAACGGCATCACAATAATCACAAAAAGTCTCCATGTGTAGATGAGGGTCTTCACTTGGCATACCTCCAAATTGGTTTCTCTCTACCAATTGGATAAAAGCGGTTTTAGCAATGAAATTTCCGGTGAGATTTTGTGGTACGGGGGTGGTGTTTGGAAGAGTATCTTCCGTGGGAATGGAGTGAGATGAGAATTTAGGCATTCTTAGAAGAGTGGGTGGTTGGATGTCTTGTGGGATGGTTGGTGGGATTCCAAAAGGATTCACAAATTCCGCAATCGGCACAATATCCTCCCAATTCTCTACACTTGGATGCTCAATATCTATCTCGTTACTTTCCCGAATTTCCCTTTCTTCAATTGAAGGTAAAAGCTCCTCCGTTGTGATAATGGGGTTTGAAGAAGAGCCTCTACTTGCGGTTTTGAAGACTTTGCGAAGTCTCCTAAAGGTCCTTTCGATCTCGGGATCGATTGGAGGTTGATTCTTTGGGGGAGCTCGCCTGGGCATACAAGAAAACTAAATGTAAACGGTGAGAATGCCTTGAGAAACTAGGTTTCTCAAGACAAGAGGCAAAAAACTAAAGCAAACTAAAAACAATCAAATTAAACATACACCGTCCCCGGCAACGGCGCCATTTTGATGTAGTGAAAATAGTTGTGAAGTAGGGATGTCGATCTCAGGGACGGTTGGTGTTCAAAATTGATCTAAAAGTCTACTTAAAGTCTCTTGCAAGTCACAAAGTGATTTGGGTTTGGGTTTGTTGGCTACACTAATCAACAACAATTAAAAACAATTACAAAAAAAACAAAAGGAGTCTAAAGCTATAAAGGTTGGATTTTTATCAAATAAGAGGGAAGACTAGGGTGAGTGGGTTCATATGGGTAGTAAAGTCGAGTGCAAGGGTCGGGTCTAATAGTCGAAATATCATCTGTTGGAGTAAGTGTCCTCAACAAATAGTGCGATCACATAATTAAATCTCAATAATAAGAATACAAAGGGATGATGAATATTATAGTCAACTGGTCAACATATATCGGTAACGATTGGCTCAATTGAGTTTGACGTTACTGTCGTATGACGGTGGTGATCAGTTGATCCCTTGAGGTCACACCTAAAGGACAATCCCCTAATCATGTACATTAATTAATTGTATAGTGATACAGATTAATTAATCCCTTAAAATGAACCAAGTTTTAAAGTGAGAATTATATCTTATTGTAATATGATTAAATAAGATTCATTTTGGTAATTTAATTGTTATATTACTAAGAATGCATTATGTTTATGAAACATTTGAGAAAAGTGAAGTTGGTCGATTATAATTACAAATTGTTGTAGATTATTTTAACCAAATATGAGAGGACCCATTTTATTTACATGTAATTATAAAATGTGACTTAAAATGTTAAGTCTAATTTATTTGTTATGAAATTGCATTTAAATTAGTTAAATGTACATTTATAAGCCAAATTACATGTTACATGTCACATGTCACATATGTGACAAATGACAAATTACAAAAATAAAATGGACACCCATTTTATGTTGTAAAACCGGTTGGGTAGGGTATTAGGGTAGGATTTAGGTAATTACAATTGTTCTAATTGAGAATAAAACAATATGATTACATACCTAAGCCTAGATACCTACCTAATTTCTTGTGAAGAACAAAAGGGAAAGGGAACACCCTTCCCCAAGAGGTGAGTGCCGGCTCCAAGTGAAGAGAAAAAGAGAAGTTGTTTCTCTTATTAATTCACTACATGATCTCATTAAAACATATCAACTTATCTCTCTAATTTCTCCCACTCTCACACTAGAAATAACTTAAGAAGTTTTTCCTAAATCTAGAGTTCATAATTTCTAATAATATTACTAAGGTAGTAATAAGAGTTATTAGAAAATATATTTTAAGGGCTACTTTTATATTACTAGTGTAGTAATATTCGTGATTTTTGGGGTTTTGTCTTGGTGCAACGAAAGGAGAGTTCTTACACTAAGGACTTGGAGATTCATCCCTATATAATAAGCTCAAGAACAAAGTAGGAAGGAGTCCTATTTTGTGCCCAAAATCGTTTATTATCAATGTAAGGAACAATTTCTTCTTCCTTATTTGTTTTTGTGTTATGCATGCATAAGATCTATTTAGTTTAAGAGTAAACTAAATGTATGATGATATTAGAAGTGTCTAATATTGTGGTTTAAGAAACTAACAAGTGGTATCAGAGCCAAGGTTGTTGCATGCATAATCGATTTATAGTTTTTTCGAGTTATGGTAACTTAATGAAAACTAGTAATTTGTGTTTTATAAGATAAAATCACAAAGTTATTTGCATGTCAATTATATTCTGGTCCTAATATGATTTTAGGTCATTTTGATGATTTATGGAAATTTATAGTGCTCAAATATGATTTTTAGTGTTTTTATTACATTTTAATGAGTAAAATGATGTTTAAAATACTAAAAATAGTTAGACTTATCTTCTGACCTTGAAATTTTTACACAATATCACACATGTATTTTACTTACTGTATGTAAAATTTCGTGTGAAGTGGGCGTATTTCGTGTGATTTATGATTTTTATATGATAAAATAAAATAAATAAAGGTCAAATGGTTAAAAATACTTCCGCTTTGAATCTGACAATGAAATTTTAGTATGTTGTCACATGCATGTTTTCCTGTCAGACTGGAAAATTTTAGACTAATGTGATTTGTCTAGCATGATTTATGGATTTTTAATGTAAAAATGACATAAATAGTGACTAATTTAGCAAATATACTTCTGATTTGAATCTGATGATGAAATTTTGATATGTTGTCACATGCATGTTTTCTGGTCATACTGGAAACTTTCAGACTTATGTGATTTGTCATGCATGATTTATGAATTTTTAATGTAAAAATGGCATAAATAGTGACTAATTAAGAAAATATAGCTAAAATATTTTTCATGTCAAGAGAAAATTTTTCCTGGTTGCATAAATGTCCCACATTTCAGATCTAAAGTTGATAATTTAATATGATTATTTTTTGCATGCTTTATGTATTTTATTTGATAAAACCGATAAAGCGCAACCATTTTTCTCTAAACCGATTCGAAATTTTTAAACCATGATTTTTGACATTATGAGTGTCATGGAAATGTTCCAGAATGTACAAAAATTTTAAAATTCGAATTTTGAAATTATTGTAATTAAATTTGGATTTATTTGATTAAAATATGATTTTAAAAGTCTAATATGAGCAATTATATAACAACAAGTTGAATTATTGTCAAAAATTGAGTGATGACTAATTTTTGAGGCCTAAATGAGTTGGGATAATTAACTTGGACTTAAATATGATTTAAGTATTGTTTGGTGATTTTAAAGTGTTATTATCACGCATTTCCGTAAAACCGGGTTATATTCGATATAAACCGTTAATAGAGCGATTTGGCATTTAACATGAGCATGTTTTGTACATATTATAATGCTGCATTGTATTTATGAATGTCATATTTTCAATTTATGAATGTCATATTTTGGTTTATGTAATTTGGAATTATGTAATTTTTCCTTGTATGGCCTTAGTTTTAATCGATATTGCCCGAAATGTAAGGGAATATTGATTCGGTTGTAATTTAATGTGATCTCGAATCACTTTTATTGTATTATTTTGTTTTACAAATGTATAATAGGAAATTATTGTAATTTTATTATATATTTGGTAACTAATTGTAAAACCGGAGTTTCCCAAAGACGGTGCCATTCGAAAAGGAGTTCCGAGAGAGAGACGGTGACCTTGGGAGGCGTGCTTATGAAGTTCAAGGGACCAAAGGAGTTGGTTTCCGAATTTGTAATAGAATATATGATTTTCTATTATAGGAAAGGCCATACTAGGAGTTTTATTTTTATGCTTGCATTTTTATTTAATATGTTTGCATGCATTGCCAAATCGCCATAACATGACATGCATATTTATCGAGTATTCGACCGTGTCAATTAAAATAATCGTTAATTCATCGATTTAGTTCACTTTAACATGATAGATTATAAATTGACAAGACCTCTCATAATAAATAATTGAGATCAAGCCTTACCAAATGTTAGAACCCATGAATCCCAATTTCGCAAGGAAGTAGGCTCGGCTCACCGGGGTGCTAAACTTGTTACGTTGGGTAAGTGGGGTAATAAAGGTTATTATTTCGAAATTTGGATTGAGCTCAACGGAAGTATTCGCGACCGTAGCCGCATGTGTTCCGGGCTTAAGATAAATATTAAAGTAATATTATCGACCGAGAGTTCTAATGTAGAATCGATTAAAGAGTTAATCCACCGAATTATGTTAATAAGGGATGAATCGGCTTACCGTGCCCAAGTTGATATGAATTTGGATCTCGGAATCATTTATAATAGTTGGGTAGAGGTCACTATTTAAATGCTAAACTTGTTTAAAATGTTTACAAGTATTTAAAACGATAAATGTTAACATTTCCTTTATGTCTTAAATTTGTAGTTAACTTTGTACAATCGCAATGGCTAGTTCATCCAACACCAATGCTCCAACTCTCACAAATGTCTCATGGCTTCGATCCTTTATGGATCGATGCAAGTTAGAAAAGAATGGCGCAAATTTTGCCGATTGGAATGCGCAACTCCGCTTGGCCGCGGAAGGTGACGACAAGCTTCGTTACCTTACCGAAGCCTCTCCCGAAACACCTAACGAAAGGTCAACCGCCGCCGCAAGGCGAGCCTATGAGGCTTACCAAAAGGAAGGCGCCGCGATCAAAAATGTTTTGATCTTCTCTATGGAGGCCGATCTCCAAAGGAGTGCCATAAAGATGAGCACGGCCTATGAGATCTATGCCAAACTTGTGACCATGTTTTCACAAGCTCCTAGAATCGTTCAATATGAAACGGCATCCGCGTTTTTCGACATGAACCTTAAAGAGGGCCAAAAGGTTAGCCCTCATGTACTCAAATTGATTGAGCATGTCGAGATTCTTAAAGTGCAAGGGGTTGACATTCCCGAACAGCTCGTAATTGACCGTGTACTACATTCCTTGGGGAGAATAAAGGCATATGTGATGTTTAGGGTAAACTACAATATGCAAAATATGCAAACCTCTCTCCACGAGTTGCACAAAATGCTTGTGCAAGCGGAGAGAGACATGGGGCTAAATGTTAGCACCACCAAGGATGTGCTTCTCATCAATAACAAGAGTAAGGGGAAGTTCAAAAAGAGTGCAAGCAAAGGGAAGAAGCCCTCCACCTACAAAGGCAAGGAAAAGCTATTGAGAATAGCTCACCCAAGCCTAAGAAAGGTGCCTCAACCGAGGACAAGTGCCATTATTGTAATGGCGTAGGGCATTGGAAGAGGAATTGCCCCAAGTATCTAGGAGATATCAAAGCCGGGAAAATTTTTTCCGTTGGTAAATTTTCATCCCTATCTTTTATGTTATGATCTCAACTTTGGTATATAGATACAAGTTGTGATTCTTACCCTTTTTAATTGTAATTAGGGCACCCAAGCAAGGACAAGGGCAAGGACAAGCAAGCCTAAAGAGATTCTTCAAGGGAAGCTAAAGTAGCCCCACGGATGAAGACATAAGGAAGCTTGGTCTCATTTTGTGTTGTCTTCCTTATTTGGGTTGTATTTTGTGATGTTGTTTTAGAAACTCTTTATTTCCTTGTTTGACAATGGAAATTTGTTTATTTCCTTTTATTGACTTTGGGTTGTAATTGGATTTTGGTGACTTGGTTTTCAACCCAAGTCACTCGGTTTATGAAACTTTTTCATTCTAAAACTTGTCATTATACTCACTTGATCTAATAACATAAATTAAATGACTCAAATTGATCATATTAGTATTATGATGATTGGATCATTATAATAAAAGGTGAAGAATTCGATTCTCACTTTGAAAGATCAATTGCTAAGTCAAAATTGAGTTATTGAACTCAAAGTAGGGAGTCTACCAAACCAATTGGTCATACCACTTGTAAAGATTGTAATTGACATGAATATGAGTTCACCTCTTTAGCTCTTATAGAACTAGTCTATGTTGACGCTAAGATTCGATGTCTTTACAAAGAAGTCTTTAGTAAATCACTTAAGGTCATGTTGTGATACTTCTACCTCCTTTACGAATATGAGTACAACATTGCTTGTGGCTCATAAGACTATCTTTAAAGAAAATAGTTGTATTTTTCTAAAGATAGAGTGGGAGAAAATAAGCCACAACGAAAAACTAGTTAAGAACTAGTGAGGAAACCAAAAGAATATGTTCTTAGGTTAGACTCAAGACTAATGAGGAGACCAAAAGAAAGCGTTCTTAGGTGAATCCTTAGACTATTGACGAGTCCAAAAGAAATTGTTCTTGATATAATAAGATTATGATCTATGAAGTGGAAGTACCTAGAAATTTTGAATTTCGATTTTCTAAAAGAGACTTATGAAACTATATGGAATCTATGCAAAGAAAATGTTTTATTTGGAATTGTCTAATTGTAGTTGCATGGATAGACATGTAGATGTCTTCAAAAGCTAAGTTAATGAGTAACTATGCTTAGATCCAAATCATCAATGAAATACCTCAAAATAGGTGTGTACAAGATACACATCAAAACTACATGTCCAAATAGGGATTTGGAATAGGATGTGTGCATGACACAAGCCTATTATATGTATCTACCTAGAGGTTATGATGATCTTTTCTATTATAAGATATAAAAAAAAAAAAAAAAAAGGTTTCACTCGCATTGTCGAAAAAGTCATGTATAGACATGAAATTCAGTGGGAGTTAAAGTCATGTATAGACATGAAGTTAAGTGGGAGTTTAAGTTATCATGTAAAGACATGAAGTTCAGTGGGAGAAATTGTTCTCCACGTGAATGACGTTTCACTCATTGAGAGTGACATATTCATATTACCTTTTTGGAAAGGAGTGGTTGGATTTTAATGTTGGATGAAAGAGGGCAACGTGTATACTGAAATCAAAATCTATTGTGGAATAGAAGATTTTAGCTTGGCATTTAAATGGTATCTTATATCGATAATGTATTTAATCTATTCAACAAGTTAAATAGGTTGTTTATGTTGATAAAAGTGGGAACACTATGAAAGGGTCATAGTCATCCACTGAACCTAAGAGTTGTTGATCACGTGATATCAATCATGTGTGCCATATCATGCACATACCTAAATGAATTGTATGCTAGGAGCAGGACAAGCCCATAACAAATCAATCCAGATGAGTGTCATTGGATAGCCTACAAGAACATCCATAGAGTTCTTGAGGAGAACTAGGGATACATTCTTGTGTTTGGTAGAGAAAATTTGACAATGTGGTAAAGGTTACACAAACCCAAATTTCCAAACTTATAATGATTTATCGAAATCCTAGGCGTACTTTTGTTATACAAGAAGCGAATAACTAAAAGAATGATTAAAGAGTCAATCCTTATAAATTCTACAAATAGAGACCTAGTACATTATGATGAGGATAAGGTGGTTTAAAAGGAACTAATAGTAGATCCTTTCACCTAAATACCTATCAGTTATCATGATAAATAGTGGGAGTATCTTTCAAGCTAAAGAGCCCAACGCTAGATAGAGATCTAGACATGTACGTGGATGAATTCGTATTATTAGGAATAACGTTGGATGGAAGGAAAAAGCAACTCACAAGGTTGGAATAAATGAATATATGGTATATTCACTACCCAAGCCTTTATTGCATTTAATAAGATCGTCGTGAATTGTCATAGACGAAATAAACTTTAGATTATATGATATGAAGCAATAACATTGTGTTGATTGTTCATATATGATAATCACATTTATCGATAGAGTTTCATAAACTCGGTTTTGTGTTTTGTTACATCCAAATGGATTGTAGAGACAATTTTGGACTCCATTAAAATGGACTGGATTAACATAGCATTGGCCCCTAGTCACTGATATGAGGTGACATCTCGAAGTGACTAGATTGTGGTGCGATTGATGGCAAGTTCAAGTGTCATAGGGTCATAGGGATGACCAATCGATCACATAGACAGACTGTAAGGGACAATCTGTCGGGCAGTGACCGCTTATAGAATTCTGGCAATTCTTGTAGCCTGGTCGTGGCAAGAGCTACTAGTATTCTTTTGAGTCAATTCTTTGACTAAAGACTGTTCGCCTAAGGTGGCACAGTTTCAGAGTGACTTTGATTTATGCTCTACGACCTTCGTAACTGGGGTCAAATGGGCATCTTTTGGGTCATGATGAGTTGTGGCTATGCAAAGGGAATAGTGCGATAGGAATTGTCCACCCCTTGTCAGGGTTGTTTTAAATCTCAAGGCCACTCGAGGAGGAGTAAGCTGAAAATGCGTGGCCACGCTCGGAAGGTATCTATGGTAGATAATTCCGGTCAGACAGTTACTCTCCAGATCGAGGAAACCACTCTTGATATGATCAAATACAAGGACGACCTGCAAGACACCTTGCATTGAGTGGGAGATCTTGTAATAGGACAAGAGAATTGGTGACGCACACTTGTCTCGGACAAGTGGGAGATTGTTGGAGTAAGTGTCCTCAACAAATAGTGCGATCACATAATTAAATCTCAATAATAAGAATACAAAGGGATGATGAATATTATAGTCAACTGGTCAACATAAATCGGTAACGATTGGCTCAATTGAGTTTGACGTTACTGTCGTATGACGGTGGTGATCAGTTGATCCCTTGAGGTCACACCTAAAGGACAATCCCCTAATCATGTACATTAATTAATTGTATAGCGATACAGATTAATTAATCCCTTAATTTGAACAAGTTTAAAGTGAGAATTATATCTTATTGTAATATGATTAAATAAGATTCATTTTGGTAATTTAATTGTTATATTACTAAGAATGCATTATGTTTATGAAACATTTGAGATAAGTGAAATTGGTCGATTATAATTACAAATTGTTGTAGATTATTTTAACCAAATATGAGAGGACCCATTTTATTTACATGTAATTATAAAATGTGACTTAAAATGTTAAGTCTAATTTATTTGTTATGAAATTGCATTTAAATTAGTTAAATGTACATTTATAAGCTTAATTACATGTTACATGTCACATGTCACATATGTGACAAATGACAAATTACAAAAATAAAATGGACACCCATTTTATGTTGTAAAACCGGTTGGGTAGGGTATTAGGGTAGGATTTAGGTAATTACAATTGTTCTAATTGAGAATAAAACAATATGATTACATACCTAAGCCTAGATACCTACCTAATTTCTTGTGAAGAACAAAAGGGAAAGGGAACACCCTTCCCCAAGAGGTGAGTGCCGGCTCCAAGTGAAGAGAAAAAGAGAAGTTGTTTCTCTTATTAATTCACTACATGATCTCATTAAAACATATCAACTTATCTCTCTAATTTCTCCCACTCTCACACTAGAAATAACTTAAGAAGTTTTTCCTAAATCTAGAGTTCATAATTTCTAATAATATTACTAAGGTAGTAATAAGAGTTATTAGAAAATATATTTTAAGGGCTACTTTTATATTACTAGTGTAGTAATATTCGTGATTTTTGGGGTTTTGTCTTGGTGCAACGAAAGGAGAGTTCTTACACTAAGGACTTGGAGATTCATCCCTATATAATAAGCTCAAGAACAAAGTAGGAAGGAGTCCTATTTTGTGCCCAAAATCGTTTATTATCAATGTAAGGAACAATTTCTTCTTCCTTATTTGTTTTTGTGTTATGCATGCATAAGATCTATTTAGTTTAAGAGTAAACTAAATGTATGATGATATTAGAAGTGTCTAATATTGTGGTTTAAGAAACTAACATCATCTAGTCTAAGAAAGTGAATCGAGGCTTCCGTTCTTACAATTCCTCCTCAAACCGACTCTAACTAGCTATCGCGTCACTAGATACGGCTTGCCAAAACTAGCGGTTCTACGAAAGACCACGACTTTTGATCTTATGGCATTCGAAACAAACGAAAGATTCATGCAAACTCAAGTAAGCATTTCATCAAACATGTTATAAGCATAGCATGGAGACTAGACAATAATCAACTATTAACCCCCAACAATAACACATTAAACCATACAAGGACCCATAATCCCCCACATTACCCTAGCAAGATTACTACTCACTCATACTTGAGGGAAATTCGATATTTACTAAAGATTGTAAGAGGAAATCAACAACATTAAACATTTCTAATTAACAATAAGTAGATAACAATAATCGAAATGAAAACTTAATTAAAAGCAAGATTAAGTAGAGAAATTATACCCACTTGGAGAAAGATTAGAACTTTGATATAAATACCAAGATTTCGTCACAAATCCTTGAATATAACCCAAGTTCATACACTAAACCAAGTTGAAATCACTAATTAACCGACTAATTTGCTTAATTAAGGAAGATTAATACAAGATTAAAACTAATTCTATTAAAGTTTCAGATCTAGGGTTTCGTGCCCTTTAATTACATAAGAGGGTCTATATATAGGTTTACAAAATGAAGGGAAGATGGGCTTCGAGAAGCTTCATGGACTGGCACACTCACGACCGTGAAATGGGTTTCACGGTCGTGAAACACGTCTCACGACCGTGAAACTCCATTTCACGGTCGTGAGGAAGTTGGCAGAACATGGCTTAACTTTCACGATCAAGTCACGACCGTGAAGTTCATTTCACGACCGTGACAGAGGTTTCACGACCGTGAGATGAGTTTCACGGCCGTGAAACCAAATCCACGAAAATCAAACTTCTTGGGCATGCATCTCACGACCGTGAGATGGCACTTCACGACCGTGAAGTTCATTCTCCTTCTTCCTTCGCTTGACTTTGTTGTTTCCTTCTCGGTTTCGCTTGCCTTGACTCGGGAGGGCTTTGGCGCGTCGAGTAGGGCCCCCAAGGGTATGTGGGCCCCCCAAGGTGTGCCGTGGGTCCTCCGAATGATTCACCTTCTTCTTTGTTGATCAAAAGTAGGTAGAAATCGCCTCAATCGACGGTTTACCTACAAAAACACGATAAAAACAAGAAATATGCTAGAAGAAGGTAAAACACGTAGAAACGCTCCTAGGGAGCGTTAAAGGCAAACAAAACGAGATGAAATGGGGTGAAAATGTGGGGTGAAATGACACTATATCAGTACTAATGACCTTTGGCTCAATGCACGTACTTAAACTTACGACAAATAATATCCAAGAATGGACCAACAACCATTTGGCCTAAACTCTTCCATTTCCCATCTTTTTTTATGGCTTCTAAACTTTCCCTTTTTAGCTAATATCCCATGGTTTGTAGGCTTGGCTAAGCTCTCCTCAACATACAATGACAACTCAAGCAATCCATATATCATATGGATACAACAATTCTAAATTAATGTGTTGTGAAATTTCAGATTTCAACCCATGAAAAAATTCGACTTCTTTTTGCACAATCTCAACATTCACATCACAAGTTAAGTGTAATTCCTCAAACAACTTGGCATATTCACGAACACACAATGAATTTTGCTTAAGGGTTTTAAGTTCAGTCCACAAATCATCTATGATAGAGCAAGGTAGATGCTCTTGTCTCATGTTCCTTTGAAGTTTAAACCAAGAAGTAATCCTACCCTTCCCTTCCACTATCCTTGAAAGATTAAGATTATTATACCATTACAAAGCAAAATCCTTTAAACAAGACACAATCAATTCAAGCTTCCTTTGCTCATAAAAACACTTGCTCTCAAAATAACAGTCACCACTAAAAGAAGGATGTGTTATTATAGTTAGTTTCGTGATAAAAGTATTCATTAATTTTTTTTATAATTACAAGAAATCATTAATTTTTGAGTAATAAAAGAACACATTTAATCACATTACTCATTTTTTTATTAGTTTTATAGATAGTTTCTTTTTTCAAATCAAAGTAGATCGATGTTAAATTAGAAAATCAACGAAGTGTCAATTTAATGAAAGCATATTTAACATAATGCTAAAAAAAGTATTTATCGTTTTGGGTTCGTTTAAAAATATTTATCAAAATAGTGTCCACGTAGGTTCGGATTTTCAAAACCTGAAACATGGAACAAACACACCATTGTGAATGACGGGTTTCTACTGAGTAGGAAAATACAAACTTATAAAAATGGACTAAAATCAAACACGCCATTGGAAATGGCGTGTCTATACAGACATACATTTTACATTTTTTTTAAAAAAAATTTTTTTGGGAAAAAAAATTAAAGACACACCACTGGTAATGACGTGTTTGTTTAATGTTTCAGGCTTTGAAAACCCGAGCTTACGTGCACACCGTTTTAAAAAATACTTTCAAACCTAAAGCAAAACGATAAATATTTTATTTTTGAGTATTATTTTAAAAATACTTTTTAATCTAATAAAGGTTTATAAATACAGTAAGTCTTGCGTAAGACGGGTATTATCCGTTTAAAGATTAAGACGGGTCAAGTATTATCAATGGTGATAATAAAGACAACACTTTTGGTATATTCTAGGCAACAAATGGAGTGATTTGGTATCTATTTGACTCGTTTTAAGCTTAAGACGGATATGGTCATCTAAAATGGAAATTTGTGTTATAAATCATGCATAAAAGTATAGAAATCCATGTGTAGACAACGGAGGAACAAAAGGCGACATTGCAGACATTGGTACTTTACTAAAACTTGGCAAACAATTTATTTACTCTTTTATTTATTTTTAATCTTTCTTAATTCTTGTAACATTTTAGTAAACCTGTTTGATTTATGGCAAGTTAATTCCAAACTTTTAATTTATCTAATGATTAAGTTCCTCTGAATTTATGTGATTATGTTCTTGTTAATGGGTCATGTTCCTTTGGTCCTTCATTTTAATTAAGTTTGTTCCCATCAGAGTTATAAGGTTAATTTCAAAGACTCAAACTAGTATAGATCCCGTGGTAGAGCTCGGTATTTGTAGAGCCGTATGTTAGAGAAAGTTGTAATTAAAATTGATGTAATTAACTCATTTTAAGTTTTAATTAATCTACTATTTTTTGTATTGAGACTTATGAGGATGATATTATTATTCGGGGGCTTTTAAGTAAAGAATAATGTGAGTTTTTAAGCCCAAAACATTGGTGAGTCAACTTGAGCGGAAAAATAATGTAGGTAGACTTAATCTTTTAGTTGAGAGGAGATTATGATGTGTTCATTTGGACCTGATTTCATTTCAGTTCGCTTTTGATTCAGTTCGGTTCAGTTTAGGTTAAGTCCTATCTTTCCGATTCATTTTATTTCATTTTCCTTTAGTTTAGTTCGGTTCTGGTTAGACTGTTTTAATTTATGATCCCAATTATTGTATTTTTTTACTTTATATTTGTTCAGGTTCTACGAGGTAAGTAAGTTGATTTAAATTAAGTTTAATTCGTTTAATTCAGATCTTATAAGTCAAGTTAAGATAAGTTCAGATGTTTCCGTCAAAAAGAACGCGGTCTTAATCTTGCATAACAAACTTCTTATGGAGAGGGAGGATTCATGCCTTTAAATTGGGATGCTGTTGTTTCGTAAAATGATTTGTATGTATAGAAGCTTGTCCAATAGAACGAGGCCTTAATCGTACAAGTATGTACCTAACTTTTTGGTTCGAGTAAGAGAGCTCTTAGCGCTTAAGCTAGATCTTGGTCTTACAAGTATGTTCCTAACTTGTGAGTGAAGAATAAGAAGTTAATATTGGCAGAAGTTTGACAAAATTCTGTGGTTAACATTAACACCTAGAAATTTAGAATCGATGAAATAAGTGTAAACGAGTTTGTAGGTAATATTAGTAGCTTTATGTAGAGTTCACATTGTTCCTTATTGCTGGTTAATTTGCTTGGAAATTGAGTATTGGCTGGGGTACAACAGCGGCTTTTTTAATGCAAATTCTTAACTTCCAATTCCGCGTCAAGAAAGGTTTTCAGAACATGGATTTGGACTTCGATTTTGAGTTTTTAGTTTGATTGAGATGATAATACTACTAGAAGCAATGAAAACCTCCGACATTTCATCTTAATGAAAATCTCCGGCATATTTTTGTTTGGTTTAAACCTTGTCTACGTAATGTTCTTTTGGTTCTAAATCATTTTCAGGTTAAATTTTTTTAAGGTTGACTTGACTTCTTCCGATTTTTCAGCTCAAATGGCTTCTTCTGAATCTCTTGAAACAAACAACGATTTGATCAGCAGCATGCCTGTGATTGTGACTGATAAGATCCTAAAACACTTGCCGCTTAGTATAGCGGCAAAGACCAGTATACTCTCAAGAACATGGAGGCGAATTTGGCTATCTTGTCCGTATCTTACATTTGATGACGATTTCTGGAACGAGTTACAGAAAGCAGATTCAACTACTGATTGGCAAAAAGGAAGTCGCATTATCAGCAACGTACTTTGCCATCACAATGGACGTGTACATAGTTTTCATCTTGAGCTCAGGCCAGCTAATGCTGATCTACTAGTCGATAAAAATGCGAGTCTAAGCCAGTGGCTTTCTTTATTCTCAAGAAACTGCCCGAGAAAGATAGTTCTGAGAAATTTTGCTGTTAAATGGTCTGATCTTATGATTATGCCTTCTTACATATTCCACTGTACCGAGTTGATGAAGCTTAAACTTCAATGCTTTGTTCTGAATGCTCCTCCATATGACTTTAAGGGCTTTCCTCACCTAAAGCGCCTTGAGCTGCTCTTCATGAAATTTAACAATGGCATCGACATGATTTGGAGTTTCATTGCAAAGTGTCCCTGCCTGGTTTTTCTGAGGCTTGAGAATTGTCTTGGCATGGATATCCTTGATATTGACGCTCCGAGCCTGGAAAAGTTGATTATTAGAGGTACATTTGACTCTCTTCGTCTCAAGAAGATCCCTCGTCTTATTGATGTGTCACTATGTTCAACTAAATCGGAGATGAGTGACACTGAAACAACCGTAGCCACCATCAACAGTCTTGCTAGCTCGTATGAACTGCAATGCCTTGCGATTGAAGGTGACTTGTGTAAGGTAATAGTTATGGGCTTACGACTACTTAGGTTATACTGCAGGATTGTGATGTACTCGCTCTATTTAAGTTATTTATTTCTTCCGTCCCAATCATTTGTTTACTTCTTTATTCTTTATGAGTGTTTACCTTTGTTTTGGCATAAAAGACCAAGGAGAGGAACAACTGACCGCATTTCCCCTTTGTTTTTGGAAGAGAAATAGTCTGCACTTTTGTGCAACTGAACTCACTGAAAAATGGCCGGTTACCACACATCTACAAAAGTCTCTAAAACAGAATGATTAACCAGACACCCAAAATAGAATCGGTAAACAGCTGTTTAGGAAAGAGGGGGTATGTTTTTTTTCCTTAATTTCTTCTGGAAGTTATTATGTCCATCAGCTGATCTTTTTACTGCTTGTTATGAAAGTTCTTGGCTGCAGGTGGGATAAACAAGTCACTTCCGGTAGCATTTAACCACCTGGATAAACTATGTTTGACGGATCTGAGTTTAACGGATACTGATGTATTTTGCTTCACTCTTGGCATGGTTCAAAGCTGCCCCTTCATCAAGGATCTTGAAATTTCTGTGAGTATCTTCCTGCTAACAAACTTTTATTTAGCCTAGCTGACCGTAGGCCCGATTTACACCCCAGCTAGTTTCACCTCTGCAGTAGTTATTAAGCACATCATCGTTCATCGTCATTAGCATTCATTAAAAACAAAATTCTCAAGAGGCAGACCTATGTTCTCCTTGCAGATTATCTCAGCTGATGTTGTTGTCCAGCATGAGTACGAGTATTCGTACTACATAAATGACTATAAGTTGGGCAGGCTACATAAGGTGAAAATTACAGGTATTACAGGATCCAAGGCAGAGCTGAAATTGATCGAGTATGTGCTTGCCATTTCAGTGGTGCTCGAGAAATTGTTCTTCAAGTGTGAACAACTCGATGCTGTTTCCGAGCTTAAGGTGTTAAGACATCTGATAAGGCTCCCAAGAGCATCAGCAAAGGCAGAGTTACTTTGTTTAGGAGAGTGAAGGTCTAAATCATCTAAGGGAATGATAACGCCACTACTGTTTTTATTAATGCCACTCAATTTGTGAGATTATGAATAATAACATATCCATATAATTAGTTTGTATCTGAGTGACATTAGTAAAAATGGTAGTGACATTATAATTGTCCATCATCTACTGGCATGTTTGGTAACAGAGAATCACTTTAGAAAATATCATTAACTCCGTTGAGTTAAATGCAACGACCATTGTTCATAAGTCGGCTGGACCATCGTCTATCCTTGCACCATCCAAAGACCAGATCACCTTCACCAAGTGCTACAGGTTTTTAGTTCGCAAGTTACTTTATTTGGTTCTTGTAGAAATTTGTTTTTAGGACAACATATATAAATAATACTCCGTAGTAGTAGAAGTCATTTGTTTTGGCAAAAAGTTTGTAGACAAATATATATAAGTAGGAATAGGTCTTACGTGTATAGATAAGACAAGCCTTTTGCTAATCTCAATGCATTATGCTTTTAACTTGTGTGTAGTAATTGACCCGTCTTAAAGTTAAGATATATATGTTCCGTTTTAATGGGAATTTGTGTATAGGTAGGAAAATGGATATAATTCTTGTATCTTGACAATTGATCCATGTTACTTTGGGGATAATGGAAATTACTCAAATTCAAATTCTCCCCTCTAGATTAGTAGGGAGTAAGTAAATTGGGATCTTTATTTTCTAAACGAAATGGTCCATTCTCTCTCATGGTGAAAAATAAAGAGAAAAGAACATGAAATAAGAAAAACAATATAAATAAGAGGAAAGTAGACCCTTCATGTATTTTAGAAAATGAAAAAGGATCCTAAGGCCCTGTTCTTTTGGGCTGAATCGGAGCTGAACTGAACTGAACTGAACTTATAGGAGCTGAACTGAACTTATTGGAGCTGAACTGAACTGAACTGAACTTATAGGAGCTGAACTGAACTTATAGGAGCTGAACTGAACTGAACTTATTGGAGCTGAACTGAACTGAACTTATATGAGCTGAACTGAACTGAACTGAACTTATAGGAGCTGAACTGAACTTATAGGAGCTGAACTGAACTGAACTAAACTTATAGGATCTGAACTTTTCTGAACTTAATTTTAATTAATTGAATAGAATTTATAGAATCTAAAATTTACTAAACTGAACTTTATTACATAAGGTAAGATAATAACATAATTCCAATTTATATACATTGGTTTGTTCAAACATATTACTACGTTGACATCATCTTTATCTGTATCTTTATTTTTTGGAAATGACTGTCATAAAAAAAAGTATACTCTAAAACATAAGGTAAGATAATAACATAATTCCGATTTATGTACATTGATTTGTTCAAATAGATTACTACGTTTACATTACGATAAAAAAAATAAATCACATATTACATCGCTTTCTAACCATCTATTTCCATATCATCATCTTCCTCATCACTTTCTTCTTTATCTTCACTATCACTCGTAACAACGAATTTATTCCCTCGCCAAATGTTTTTTACTATCTTGTTTCGTACCTTTAACATGGTTTTTTTTCCGCTTATCATCAAACATGCCCAAATCTACTGTTCCTTGAATATTCACGTCATGTTGTATAATAGGTATTCCAAGAGTATGCATCCTTATAAAATTATGGAGTGTGAATGTATAAAACAATAATAGACATTTGATACTTTTGTGACATTCGGGGCATATTTTTTAACACCCACCTTTTTTTCAATTGACCAAATGTCATTCCACTAATTAATGTCAAATGTTTTTATATCGGTTTTCATAAATAATATATTCCGTATAACTTTTCTGAACTTAATTTGTAAGAATTGAATTTTTCTGAACTGAACTTATAAGAGCTGACTGAACTGAACTGAACTGAACTTATAGGAGCTGAACTGAACTGAACTTATAGGAGCTGAACTGAACTTATAAGAGCTGAACTGAACTTATAGGAGCTGAACTGAACTGAACTGAACTTATAGGAGCTGAACTGAACTTATAGGAGCTGAACTGAACTTAAAGGGGCTGAGTTTAAGTCCAAAAGAACAGGGCCTAACTCGAAGTTCACATATTTTTATTTAAAACGGGAATTATCCGTCTTAATTTTAAGACGCGTAAAATACATACCAAGTTAACTCACTTGTTGCTTAGAAAATACGAATTTTTTTGTCTTTATTATCACCATGTGGTAGTGTTTGACCCGTCTTAATTCTTACAAGACTTAGTGCTCAAAGTAAAGCGGTGGGACTGCACAATAATTGAATTCTTTACTATATAAATGAGCACCTCATTGCTGATTTCTAGCACATCTTATCCCCCACTTATTTCATATCTCTACTGAATCACTCTCATTCTTCTTCTGTACATCTTTATTCTCCTGCTTATTTCACAAAGTAGCTATGGCTGAATTGGGAACACTGATCACCATTGCTGATAAAGTGTTCCAACTTCTACAGTCTCCTATCCTCAAAGACATGAAAGACTGGGAATCTGATCTTGAAAAACTGAACAAATCTGTCTCCTCCATCAAGAACATGCTCTTGGATGCCGATACGAAACCCGAGCTTTCCCATGGAGAAAAGGGTTGGGTTGATGAGCTTAATGAAGTTCTTTACGAAGCTGATGATCTCTTTGACGAAGTTATCACTATCGCTAAACAGAAGGAACTCAATGCTGCAGGTGCTAAGTTTTCCAAGAAGGTCTTAGATAAGGTGAGTCGTTTCTTTTCGTCGAAGAATCGTATTCTTGTTAGTTACAATACTTCTCAAGAGGTTAAGAGCATTCAACAAAAGTTGGATGCTATAGCTAAGGATCATGGTAGGTATGAGTTTAAGGTTGATCCTCAGGCTACTTTGAAGCGGAAAGAGGATACTTGTTCCTTTTTAGATGAAAAACATGAGAATATTATTGGAAGAGACGATGATGTGAAGGTTGTTGTAGACATGTTGCTTGATCCTAATGTTAAGGAAAATGTTGGGTTTGTTGCTGTTGTTGGAATTGGAGGGCTTGGGAAAACCGCTCTTGCTCAACTTGTGTATAATAAGGTCGGAACTAGGTTTGAGAAGAAGATATGGGTATGTGTTTCCGACCAAGATGGAAAAGAATTAAATGTGAAAGCAATATTATCTAATATAATAGAATCATTAACAAATGAAAAGCCTAGTAATGTCTCCACTATGCAATCCATGCTAACAATACTTCAAGATGAATTGCAAAATAAGGTATACTTGCTTATATTAGATGATGTATGGACTGAAGATCCCAACGAGTGGAGTAAGCTGAGTAGATTCTTGACAATTGGTGGCAGGGGAAGCAGAGTTCTCATTACTACTCGTTCGGAAAAGACAGCTGATGTGGTATTAGGAAGAGTTGCTCAATCTAAAAAGTATATGTTGAAAGGTTTGTCTGATGTGAATTCGTGGCGTTTGTTTGTGTTGACAGCATTCGAACCAGAATCAGATGAAGCAAACGACCCCGAATTGACTAAGATTGGCAAAGGAATTACTTAGGTGGTATTATATCATTTAAAATGCACGATTTAATGCACGATCTTGCTCAGGAAGTTGCGGGGGACGAGATTATGTTGGCAAGTACTCCTCAAAACAAGTTAAGCAAAAAAATTCGCCATTTATTTCTTGATGAGGAAGAATGGCCAAAAAACTCATTCTCTGAAGGAAATATTCGTACATGTTACTATATGAATACAATGATTCACTCCGACGTGGTGAAAACTCTAGTAACCAATTGGTGTTGCCTTAGGTCGTTACGCTTATATGTGCCAAATGCCAAAAAATTGCCGGAGCCAATTGGTGAATTGCTACACTTAAGATATCTAGATCTCGGTTATAATGAGAACCTCGAGAAACTCCCAAATTCAATTGTGAAGTTATATAATTTACAGGGTTTGATTTTGCAAGGCTGTTCTAGATTGAATGA
>JAIUZE010011287.1:0-13552 GCA_022085475.1 Heliosperma pusillum | reverse complement strand
ACTTCATTTTCTTATAAAATTCAGAAACTTTCAACACAACAACAAGTCCAATTCAAGTCCTTTGTGTCTTCATTTGTGTGTGTATCTTACAAGCATTAAAACCTACTAAAATCTATACTTTTCTGAGTATTTTCGTTGCAATTGGTTATCAGAGCTTTGGTTTGTGAGTTTATGTTTCCCTACCTACATTATAAACACAAAAACAACCTGTTTTCAAGAGAGGAGTACAATCTGATTTGTGTGAGTAAATCAGTAGCAATGTTTGTTATGCCTTATGTTCCATGTCAAAGAATGAAGCCTTGTGACCTTGGTTCCATCTCCAAGTCCTTATAAGAAGCTAGGGGGAATTTGCAAGCTCTTACAAAAGGGTATGATGGTGATGTGCTTCCAAAGAAGGCAACCAGCAACTATGGTGTTCCAAGGGAGCCTAAACCACCTGATTTGTACCAAGGGAAGTACCACCTGCCACATGAGTGTTCTAAGCCCTCTCCTATCCTTGGGAGCAAAGGTAAAACACCATTACTTCCTTCCTTTAATGGTGAAAACAGTAGAGCATTTGTGTCTTGGTTGTATGATGTTGAATGCTACTTTGAGCACAAGTGTTATTTTGAAAAAAGGAAGCTTGAACTTGTTGTGTCTTGTTTAAAGGATTTTGCTTTGTTATGGTATAATACTCTTAAACTTTCAAGGAGAATGGAAGGGAAGGGTATGATTAGTTCTTGGTTTAAACTTAAAAGGAACATGAAACAAGAGTATCTACCTTGTTCTACCATGGAGGATTTGTGGACTGAACTAAAATCCCTTAAACAAAGTTCATTGTGTGTCCTTGAATATGCTAAGTTGTTTGAGGAACTACACCTTGTTTGTGATATGAATGTTGAGGTTGTGCAAAAGGGAATTAGATTTTACCATGGCTTGAAATCTGAAATTGCAAAGAGAACTGATGTAGAAGTGTTGTATCCATATGATGATTTGCTTGAGTTAGCCTTATATGTTGAGAAGATCTTAGTAAGGCCTACAAATCATGAGGTCTTAACTAAAGGGGATAGTTTAGAAGGCATCAAAACAGTTGGGAAAGATAAGAGTTTAGGCCAAATGGTTGTTGTGTCATGCTTGGATGTTGCTTGTCCTAAGTCTAAGCTTAAACCAAAGGTCATGAGTACATGTGCTGAAGTGAAACGGTCATGTAGTGCTATCATTGAGAACCCATGTTTGGAAAATAAAACCTCCTTGAACTCAACCTATGAGCCTACTAATGAAGAAGAGAATAGCCTTGTCCTTTCTTGTGGAGCCATCAATGAGCAAGCTACTGATTTGGGTCCTATAGAGGTGATTGTGGACCAAGGACTACTTGAGCACCAAACCATGAAGTTTGGACACTCCATGGTCATGTTCAATGGTGGTAGTTGTTGGGAGTCGATCAAGGGTAAAGCAAAAGAAGTGTCTTGGGTTGTTCCATGCTCAAGTGTGCCAAATTTGATCTCCTACACAAGGCATGATTCTTGCATCTTAAATTTCGTCTTGAGAGGTATATATTGTACTCTTGCAACCCCACAATTTCATTATTACATGTTGATGAGGTTACAAGTTATTCTTGCTCATTTGGGTGCAGCCTCATACATGTTAAGGAGTGAAATTGATCAATCTAAACCCTACTGTCCAGCTATGATCTTCTTGTGTTTTAAGATGAGTAATGCTCAAAATGGTTGTGATAACTTGTTGAGATTATGTGGAACACCAAGGAGAGGTTCACTACTTGATGTTGCTAAAGTTTTAGTTCATTTGGTGTTGTATATGATGAGTCCAATGCACAAAAACAATAGCTGCTCACTTGAAGCTTTCTCGTGTTCTACTTGTTGTATAAGCACTCGTTTGGATGTGTGCTATGTGAATGATGCTTGTATTGATGTGAGTGACCCTTTGTATAACTTGATATCTACTGTAGAGGAGCTGAATGTGAGAGGAGGTACCCTAGGGGCTGATTGGCTTCTTGCTTATGCTTCACTTAAAGAGTGTTGGTCACCTAAGGATGTTAAGGGAGTAGTCAATGAGAACAAATCAAGCTTGGGGTGCAAATATGAACATTTTGATTTGGGTACCACATGTATTGGGATACTTGATAGGAGGTTGAGTCCAAAGCTTGCTATGAGTACACTCATCCCGGTGGAACACAATCCCCAAATGATAGACAAGATCATGATACTACAAGAAGAATAAGGGTACATATGAAGTCTAGGGAGGATGTCATACACCTCGCATTTGATCCAGGAGGAACAAGCACTATTTGGTTGAGTATGCAATCTAAATTTGGGAATGGTACAACATATCTTTTGCCATTTACCATTCTAGTATATGATCCAGGAGGAGGCCATGAGAGTCTATTACTTGGAGTTGTACTTGATCTTTGATGGTTAGAAGAACAAGCTCCTTGGCAGCAAGTCTCTTCATTTTGATCCACAAGAATTTGAGGGCAAATTCTTTTGAAGAAAGGGAGTTTGCAACAGGAGTAATCAAGGGAAAGCCTAAATTTCATGGTCATGATTAGCCTTACAAGATTCCAAGCTTATGGGTGCTTCAAAGTCACCAAATCCTACTTAAAAGGAATGTGATCACAGCAGGAACAAGATAAGGGTCATGTTCTTGGCAACATAATTTAAGCTACACTCATTCAATTTTGATGATCTTTATATGGTTGGAAAGCTTAGTGTCTTAGCTACAAAATGAAGTTGGAACCACCACCATATCAGGTGTGTAGCGTGCCCTATGGTTGCTATAAGACAGCCCCTACAGAAGAGTGCAATGTAGAGATCAGCCTGACCCCCTGTTACTAAATGTATCATAGCTGAAGGTTGGATGACTAGAATTGAGTGATTCCAAATAGAGGAAGAAGCTAACTCATTTAGCTTCAAAATGGAACCTTGGGTTACTCCTAAATCGTCCTAAGGTGAGAGTTATGGCTTGAGCAAAACGGGTCTGGTTACTGACAAGTCTGCTGGGCATCTGATTAAGACCAATCAGCACTAAAGGTTGAATAACTCAAAATATACTTATTTTTTATGGCTGATTATTGGTGTAGAAGAAAGCTAACATCCATATCTTTCAAATGAGCTATCATGGGTCTTCAAATTCATCCGGAGCAGAGAGTTATGAGTCTTACAAAATTCAACCAGAAGGGTCCATGTCCTATCTCACCCGGTTCAGGTCCAACATCAAAGAGCTTCGTCCAAGGCAACCCCTAATATGAATTAAGTTGTTCCAAGGCCTAATACTCTTATTTTAGGGTCTTAGGAAGATAAAAGTCCAGGAGAGTTTTCTAATTCACAATAAAAGAGCAGGTTTAGCTAAGAACAAACAAATGGGTCCAGATAGGGACATTTCAGCATTGTCTTGTACCAAGGCTGTTTTGGGTGCTATATTTGGCTAGGCAAGACAAGGGCACGACTTGAAATACATCCTAATCCTTTTTACTTGAAGATGGTAGCTGCCAAGCCCAAGCTCCAAGGTCTTACACATCTTAATTGACCTTGCACAACAAGACAAAGAGGAGCAGCCTGTTTTCTGTCTTATGCTTTATGCTTTATTACTTTATGCTTTGGTATCCTAGTTAGTATTCTAATTTGTGTAAGGCCAAGGCCACGACTTATTGTACATTAGATGATGCATTTGAGACCCTTAGATGTGTCTCTCTTGGCCTATATAAGCCTTGCTTTGTAACCTAATGAAATCAGATTTGATGAATGAATGAAAAATTGAAACCTTTGTTTCCAATTTCTAAACTCATGGCTGTGTGCTTGAGTCCCTTCTTTGCTTAGTGCTAGAAGAGTGTTGTTTGAGTCTTTGCTGAGTTGCTGGAGTCATTCATCACAACCTCTATCCATTGGCCTTGTGCTTTGGAAGAGTACTATCTTGTTCTTACTTCATTTTCTTATAAAATTCAGAAACTTTCAACACAACAACTAGTCCAATTCAAGTCCTTTGTGTCTTCATGTGTGTGTGTATCTTACAAGCATTAAAACCTACTGAAATCTATACTTTTCTGAGTATTTTCGTTGCAAGGAAGATAGCAGTGGGACAGTGTTCGTGTTACTGCTGCGTTTTGCTCAGTTGTGTACAATATAGGACCTCATTTCTTGGAGGTTAAGGCACGCAAATATAGGTAGGATAGTTGGGTCTGATTTACGGTTAATGGGTAGTCATGTTTGGCTCGATTTGAGGGATTTTTGTGTGGGTTTGGGCTGCGCGAAAACAGAGGGGCAGGGTTGTGTTTGTTGTGGGTTTGGGTCAAGCTCGGGACTTGTTTTGGGATCAAAAAATGAGAGGTGTGGGGGGCTGGAATGAAGGATTGAACATGGTACCTAGAGAGGAAGTAGTTAGGTAAAAAATGAATCGAAAATATGGTCTAAATCAACTTCAAAACAAACTTAAAAGACCGCTCCATAATCTAGCTAAACATTTGTTGTAGACGATAAAATAAAATGATAAAATAAAGGAACACAAGATTGAATTTTTCAGTCAGGTTTAAAAAATCGTAACTATAAGTCTTTTTAAGTTTAATTCAAAATGATTATAAATGATTAAAAACGAATTTAGAAATCGATTCAAAAACTTAAATGAAACCCTACTGGTTAAAATAAGCTAAAACTGTTTTATTAAAAACTATTTGAAAACTTTTTAAATAAACTTAAAATAAATTATTAAAAATTTATTTCAATTATCAAAATCAATAAATCTCAATTTATATCCTAAAACGAATCTCCATTAATTGATGATGTTGAGACGATAATATATATTGTCCTATCATCATCGGGTGTATGGCGGGAGTCTTATTAATTCCAATATCGACAGATGCATATATTTTTAGAGCCCCCACTTTGACTGAGTTTTGGACAAAGCGGAAGTCAAAGTTTTTCCCAAGTCTACTGACTCGAAGATTCCGGGGGTGTTTTATGTGCATTTGATCTGCGTATATAATATCGCCAGCCATAAGACAAAGAGACATACCAGAGAAGCTGATCATGTACGCCTCGTCGTTTCACAACTTGCATAACAGGGTGGGTTGAGCCTTCCAATTCAGAAGACGACTTACGTATCCGTTTGCGACATAATCAAATTCGTATCATAGTTCGACAACCTACCGACATCTTAGCTTTTCTAGTTGTGTGATACCCTTTCTTCGCTGATTAGGAATTTCCCTAGGGAAGTTACCTTTCTCACTGACCCTAAACCTTAATTCAGTCATATCGAACTTTTTGTGAATACCATTTATTGTTTTTCTTTGGTTCTAAATTGTAGCCGAGCCATGTCGAGCTGCTTACGGCTCTCAAATGTTCAGCTCAATCACGTTGAGTTGCATACGCCTATTAATTTCTAAATCGTAGTATTGAGCTGCATAGGGCTGTGAAATGCTTCTTTGATATTCGATTATTTCATGATGTTGCTTTAGGTTAGGCCTCATGCAGAGCTCTGGTTTTCAACGGGTCTAAAATATTTAGATTTTAGTGCCCCCAGGTTGAGAGGTTTTGTCATGGTCTCTGAATCCAACAACTTTAGAGTCCCCAGATTGAAATGGGTCTAAAGTCGCAGATTTTAGAGCCCCAATTTTAACATTGTAGATTTGTATCCGTCGATACTGTCATTTATAGAAATCCCGCGAGACACCCAATGATGATAAGACACATGTAATTTCACTAACGATATTCAGTTAATAAGTTCGTTTCCTATGATGTAAGGCGAGAACGCTTTGACGGTTTTCTTATTTAAATGGGATTTAAATTAGTCAAATATTTTCTTAATTTAAATGAAACTGAACATATTTTGAAATGAGTTTATATTTCTGGAAATAAATAAAAAATTTATTTCCGATTTCGTCATTTTTCGTATTTTATTTGATTGGAAAAATGAAGTTTTAAGAAAGTTTTTAAGCTCGATTTTTGGAACGATTTTGAGCTCGTTTTTGTTCGTTCTATTGTCTGATTTTCGAGGAGTATTAGCCCAACTCGTACCCCCTTAATCCTGTGTTCGAACTCCCATCCAAGCATCCCCTTACCCTTCCTCTATTCTCGCACAATCAGCCCCCCAAGCCCCCTTGTGTCCCCCTGTTTCCAACCCCAACCCGACACCCCAACCAACCGCCATTTCAGCCACCAACTAGACCCAACCTAGCCCACAAACTAGCCTACAACCTAGACCTACCTTACCCTGCCCAGGAACCACGCAAAAGCCCGCGCAAAACAACCTTAACCCCCATGTTTTCGCGTCAAAATTGAGCCCACGACCCGCCCTTTTTGGAGCTACGAACGCGCGACCCAAAACTGTATATCCTAACTCAAGTCCCTTTCCTTGATATACAAGTAATAAGACTCAATAATCATCTCAAACTCCCCTCCATATCTCGTCCATATTACCACGCAGCTTTCATTGATAGAAAATTTAATGTTTACATGAAATTGGTGGGAAGCCGAGAAACAATCTGGGCTCTCACCCCCTTAGCAACAGCAAAGCTAAGTCTAGTAAAAATATAAGCGGCCACCCGAGCCCCTGCATCCTGAGATACCGAGAATTTCTAGATCTGCTTGAGCAAGTCAACAGCATCCAAACCTAGCTCCCCAAGCGAAGATAAAGAGAAGGGAAGGAAACCATAATCATCTTAGCACACTTTCGCTGAGTAGCATCAGCGATAACCCGTCCAGGCACAAAATTGGCCATCCTAGTCTGAGTCAAGGGAGAAGACCCTGTAAAATCAACACACACATCATGTCCTCTGTACCAGAAATAAAGGAGCAAATCCGCAAGATGAAGAGATCCGACATGGCCGTCAACCAAACCGATATCCACTTCCTTACCCATAGAAATACCAGACCTATAGACGTGGAATAAGGTGTCACGAATGAGGTTATGCCGATGCTTAACACCCACATTACCAGTACAAGAAATAACGTGGTCCCCATAAACATCATCAGGAAAAACCCGAGAGCAAGCATGACAAAGCCTAGATACCGCGAATAACGGAACACCAAGTCGATACCACAACACACTACGGTAAGTCCTCCAGTTCATAGTCTGATCCAACCCAAAAATACGAACCGCACGCAACCAATCAGAGGAGTGGGCACCCTGCTGAGACTTCCAAAACGCAAGCTGACGCGGTGTCACAGAGAAAATAGATTCTGAAGTACCAGCAACCATCGCAAAATATATATCTGCCAATTTCATCATAAGTTTTGGGGCAACGATTTCACTAGGATCACGTAAAACAGCAAAACATGTAGTCTCAGAGAACACCTGCACGACATTGTCAAAAGTAGGACCAGCATCTACAATTCCAGAAGACGAAGACTGTAGGAGCTTAGGCTGCAAATCCACAGACTGCAAACGGGACGCCAAAAAAGCATAGTGCAAAACATCCCCTGCAGCATAAACACTTAGTCGACCAAGATGAAAAGAGAAAGTGGCAAGGCGCCACTACCAATCCCCAAAACCAGGTCTAGACGCAGTGACAATACGTTCCAAGCTAGAACAAAGTGCTGCATCAAAACGATGATGGACAGACCCAAAGACTCCCGGAGAACAAGCACGGAGGGTAAATTAGAGCTTAGAAATTCCAGTACAAGCCCTTAGCAGAAGCAGCTCACATTATGGGTCCTAAATCCTAGAAACCAAATCCATAAGCTCGACGGTCTTAGTCACTCTCTTCGCCACAAGCTCACTGCTACAACTAGGGCAAGTTTTGAGAGGCCCACACAAAACAGAGACACAACGCAAAACCCGAGCATTAAAAGGATGGAAAACGATAGGAAGTCGACTCCGGGGATCCTCTATAGCCCAAAATACCTCAGTGCCCCCAATGATGGTGCCATCATCCAAGTACCAAGCTTGAAAACTCAAATCAAAAGAGTCCCGGATCTTGCACACCATGGGATGCAAAACCAAAGCGAAAAGCAAGGGACCCAAAGGATCATCTTGCTAGACTCCCTGAAAAGACCACAACCAATGTTCCCTATAAAAAAGACGGTCAGGGCTAGAGTAACAGAACTCCACCCAACAGGAAACAATCGTGAAATGACGACGAACTTCCTGAAGCATGGTTACATGATCAACAAGGTTGAAAGCATTATGGAAATCAACCAGCAACATAGAAAGCCCCACATCTCCACCACGAGCCTAAATGAACCGAATCAAGTCATGCAAGATAGCCTTTCCTCCACCGGACACCCCAACCCCAAACTGAAGACCAGCAAAATAAGAAGACAAAGAAAGACCAACTAAACAAGCACCAACCTTAGAAACAATACGTCTCCAGACGGTGATAACAACGATGGGACGAATACCTCCACCCCGTTTATCAAGTCGCGTGAGCGGAGCGTTGGCAATGTACTCACCAAAAGTTGGTGGACATATGTCCAAAAGAAAAAGGTTAACCACTCTAGTAATAGAAGCGATCAGATCATCATAAATAGCCACAGAAGCGCCACTCAAACAGTCCAGAAGGTGTTGGGCACGAAACCCATCCCTCCCACAAGAAGTGCCACACGGGAAACCACGATTCATATCCAAAACCACTGCCGAAGAGGCAACAAGAGAATGATGATCCACAGACAAATGAGGCAAATAAGGACATGAGGTGACATCGTTCTTCTCTCGCAAAGCCCCAAGAGTGGCATCAGAGGAGGGGGCGACGCCAGAGTAAGAAAGCACCCTAACAGCAGCAGAATAGTGGCCATCGCAAATATTCCTCTAACATTGGCGGAGATTAACACGAAGGAGTAACCTCATCCAAATAATCCGACAAAAGCTGCAAACGACCCCGCCCCGCACCCCTCACCAAGCGAGAATAGCCATGGCAATACACTACTCCTGACGATGTCGCCTAACAGCAGTCCTACACTCAAAATTACTCCTAGGAGCGAAGGTCTTAAGCAGACAAAGAGGCAACTCAAGCATACAAACCCAGCAGGAGAAGTCCCCAGAAGAGCCAGCCACATCATCCAAAACTCCCTTCAAAACCCGAGCGAACCCAAGACTACACTTAGGAGGAATAGATTTCACGGTGCGAAGACCCAAAGATAATAAATGATCAAGCGAAGATATAGATCACTCAACAAGTTCAACTTCATCATCAGATGAAAGAACCGACGGAGACTGAGTCAGAGGTCTTGTGATACCATGAATATTATTATTATTATTATTATTATTATTATTATTATTATTATTATTATTATTATTATTATTATTATTATTGTTTTTTTTTTTTTTTTTATGATTTTTTTTTTTTTAAAACGCAACTATTATTAAGATCAACAACAATTTTACAGGAAATTAGTGGGCAGCTGAGATACTATCTGGGCTCCCACTCCCTTAGCAATAACAAAGCTAAGTCTAGTAAAAATGTGAATAGCAGCACGTGCACCGGCATCCTAAAAAAGAATACTAATATAGGATATTATTATTATTATTATTATTATTATTATTATTATTATTATTATTATTATTATTATTATTATTATTATTATTATTATTATTATTATTATTATTATTATTATTATTATTATTATTATTATTTGTATTATTATTATTATTAGGATTAATATTATTATTATTATTATTATTATTATTATTATTATTATTATTATTGTTATTATTATTATTATTATTATTTATTATTATTATTATTATTATTATTATTATTAATATTATTATTATTATTATTATTATTATTATTATTATTATTATTATTAAAGTAAGAGAGAGAATTTGGGGTCATAAGTTATTATAACCACAAATGATAGACAAATAAGGAAAGTTGAAGATCTTTGTGAATTTGTCGTTTTAAGGAAATGTGGAAGATCTTAGACAATTAGAGGAAGTAGTATATAAGCTTTAATTTTAGCTTTTAAAAAACACCTTATGCATTCTTAGAAAAAAAACCCTAATTATTATAGATTATTAATTACGAAGAACTAATTGCTCCTTCTTGGTTCATCAACTAGAAACTACCACTTACGTAAGTTGTGTAATTGTTCTCCCTTTTAATTATAAAGTATTATTTTTGTTCCTTATGCTTAATTCTATTGATTGATTTATATCTCTCACTAATTGCAAATTAGTAATTGTGTTTAATATTGGTCCATTTGTTATTCTAGTTTATTTACGCATATTGTTTAATTACTAGAATTTAAGTAGCAGTCTTTACCCAATTATATGCGGATCATATTATTAGGGTTTAGAAAGAGACTAAATATGTAATTGAATCGTTAAGTTCAGTTTATTAAATGGTTATTATCTCTATTGATTTCTTAAATCGTTAATGCTTTTGTTGATTTCAATCTAGACGCGTGTAACAACCCGAAAAGTACCCAATTTTTCTAGTAAAAATATTTACTAACACTTTTCAGTAGAACTTAAGTTTTTAAAATAGAAATTTTTGTTCCGAGTCTTATTTTGAAATTCCGCGTTCGTATTTGGAATTTCTGAGAGATTTCATGAAAAGACTGTTGTTAGTCATCTTTGACTTTTCTTGACTTTTAAGTCGTCTTTGACTTTCTTGACTTTTTAAAGTCGTCATTGACTTTTCTTGACTTTTAAGTCGTCATAAACTTTTCTTGACTTTTAAGTCATCTTTGACTTTTCTCGACTTTTTAAGTCGACTTTGACTTTCGTTGACTTTTCCCGACTCGCCTCGTAATTTTAAAGACCGAAATTATATTTGAAAAATAATAAATTTAATTTATTTTTATTAAGATTTATCGGAATTTATCGTAATTTAATATAATTATTTTGAATTTATTCGGGATTAAAGAATAACGTTTACGGTTTTAACCGAACGTCATTTAACTATTCCCGAGTCATCGTAAATCACGAAACAAACCCGAAACTCGACTTTGGCATGAGTCACACGCCCATGTCATCGTTTTCCACTCACTTGAGATATTTTAATTGTTTCGATTAAACTAATACAAATATCTTAGATATTTGTTACTTTATCGATCAGTTAACGAAAATTACGCAAATCGAGCAAAAACAGATCCGATTCCTCACTTATCCACACGGCTCTTCCACCTCTCATAGGGCTTGATATTTTCATTTCTTTTCATTAATATAACATAATATCTAGATATTTAATTTAATTAACGTAATATTTAATCAATTACCGTAATATAATTATTTAACGCGAGTTAATTCCGTAACAACAATTTCAAAATCCGACTCCATATTTCCTCTATAATACACGGCTCCCTCACCCAACCTAACTCACCAACAACTTTTCATTTTACAATCAATCAAATTAAGATCAAATTAATCGTTCTTCATTCGTTCTTCGTGTTCTTCATTCGTTCTTCGTCGTTCTTGAGCAAAATCATCATAAAACCTTCATTTCTTAATTAAATCCGTCCTAATTTATATTTCTAGAATCTCCTCTTCGCTCTCCATCTTCAAGTACGTTTTATTTTAAATTCCGACAAAATCGTTTTCAACACTTTAATTATGGAAAATCAAAGTTTTAAGTCTAATAATGTTTTTCTTGTCCTTTCTTATAGGGGAAGTTTTCGAAGACGAGTTTGGTGACTCGTATATATTAGGAGAAGACTAGAAGACGGGTTTCTTGTTTCTTTAGTTCTTATTTTGGTGCTAATTGATTTTTATGCTAGCTAAGGTAACAATTCCGATTTACTCGACGAAATAATGTCACATAGCTTTAGTTTTAGTTGATATTATTGTTACTTATGATTTTTAAGTAGTAATATGATAAGTAGTTATTTTTACTATGTTGTATGAATAATTAGTATGATTAGTGTTCTTGCCATATTTTGATGATTGGTTCATAATCATGATTTTTGTATGCATGATGGACGAATTGGTTGTTTAAAATGGATGTTGTTAATTAAAACATGTTAGAAATAATTTGGTATGGTTTGTTGGAAGAACCGTGTGACATGGCTGGAAAATCAGCCAAACCGGACCCAAAACCAGGCCGGTTCAGGCCGGTTCAGGCCCGGTCCAGGCCGGTCTGGGCTGGTTTATGGTGGGTCCGGGTTTTGGTCTTTGGGTTGTGTCGATGTTTGATTGTTATGTTGTTGTTTTGACGGGTTTTAATTATGTTAAAGCATGCGGGAAAATATTAGAAATCGGTTTTAGAATTTAATCAAAACAGCCCATTTTAGCCCAAACCAGCCGTGGGGCCCAGTCCAGGCCCGTATCATGTTGGCCCAAATCAGCCCGTGGGTCCCCTTTTGGGACTTGTGACGGTTTTTGAGTTATCGTCATTTTTATCGCGTTTTGTAATCATTAGCAAGCGAGAAATATTAATAAGTAAAATATTTAATTAAAAAGGTTTTTCATTAAATTATTATTTCTCACATGTTAGAAATTATAAGACGAGATCTTAGTTTAATTTAATATCCTTTTAGTCAAACGGGTTTTGGGTATGATTTAATAATTCACAGGTTAGAAATAGAATGATATAACATGAAATGAATGTGATATTCTTATGTTCAAGCCTCGAGGGCTAAGACTCTGTTTCTAGCCGGTTTGGCCAAACGGGTTTGGTCAAACTAAGATCTAGTCAGCCCCGGTTGACTGATGACCCGTCGCGGGACTCGGGTCGGGGATTTGTCTTCAGGTAAGGTTTTATTTTAAGGAATGAATGAATGAGCCTTAGTAGATATGAGGCGATATGATATTTGAATATGATTTATATGCAATTAGTCACATGATAGGAAGTTTTTCCCGTGACTGTTTGATTGTATGATATGTGTCGTGTTGACTAAGTAACCATAGAGAATTATGAGTATATGGCGTCTTGACCATTCTAATTCTAAATGAGTATCTTGGACCATGACATTGATAGGACCGTACTATCTTTAACGAGCATATGGAGTTTGCGGCTTGATAGCTTCTGTGTCCCGGCTTGGTGGGTTTATATCCAAGTCGGGGTATGGCTGCCATTGTTTCCACTTTGGGAAATGGAGCCAGTTTAAGTACTAGCCAACCCCTTTGATGGATCTTCTTAGGTTGTACTCATGTGATTGTATCATGGGTCTTGGATGCGATGGATCTTCCGCATTTCTCTGGGTCTGCGCAGTCTAGGTTTAGGGTTGAGTCGTATCTTGGACATGTTTCTGAGAGGAACCTCTGAGCTAAGATATGTGCTTGGGATCTGGGCCATGTTATTAGTGTAACCGCTGAGCCTAGATGTGTGCTTGGTATTTGGGCCATGTTACCGGAGTGACCGCTGAGCCTAAATATTTAAGTATATCCTACCTCGTGGTATAGACTCGAGTTACAGTCGACTATTGACGGTTCTAAGAACTTATGCCTGTTTGTAGAAGTATGGGTCTTTCATGTTTGTATGATTCTATGAGTTCTAGAAGGTGAGATGCAAGCCGGCTAGGATTGATAGAGTTTGGATTACCGATTGTTAACTGATTCACATGATTACGTGTTGATTAGGGTTTGAGTGTATCATGGCCATGTTTCTGAGAGGAACCTATGAGCTAGCATACCAGCTTCCCTACCTCGAGTTATAGTTTATTATCGGTCTCACATGATAGCTTTC
>JAIUZE010011286.1:0-23766 GCA_022085475.1 Heliosperma pusillum | reverse complement strand
TGATTTTGCTCAAGAACGACGAAGAACGGATGAAGAACGACGAAGAACGAATGAAGAACGATGAAGAACGATTAATTAGATCTTAATTTGATTTATTGTAAAAGGAAAAGTTGTTAGTGAGTAAAGTGGGTGGGTGTGAGCCGTGTACATATAGAAGAAATATGGAGTCGGGTTTTGAAATTGTTGTTACGGAATTGACTCGGGTTTTATAATTGTTTAATGAAATATCTAGATATTAATTAGATATTATGTTATTGTAATCAAAAGAAAGGAAAATATATAGCTTAAGAGAGGAGAGGAGCCGTGAGGTAGGGTGATAGTCGGGTCTGTTTTGTAAACGGTTTTGCGTAATTTTCGTTAACGGATCGATAAAGTTATAAATATCTTAGATATTATTATTAGTTTAATCCAAAGAATGAAAATATCCCAAGTGAGTGGAAAAAGATGACATGGGGCGTGTGACTCATGCCAAAGTCGGGTTTCGGGTTTGTTTCGGGATTTAAGATGACTTGGGCATAGTTAAATGACGTTCGGGTGGTAAAACGAAAACCGGATATAAATTCCGAAGTAAGTCAAAAGAAGTGTATACAAGTATCATAAAATTCTAATAAATGCTAAATAAAAATAAATTAAAAATATATTTTTTTAAATAAAATTTTGGTCTTCAAACTTACAAGGCGAGTCGGGAAAAAGTCAACGAAAGTCAAAGTTGACTTAAAAATCAAGAAAAGTCAAAGATGACTTAAAAGTCAAGAAAAGTTATGACGACTTAAAAGTCAAGAAAAGTCAATGACGACTTTAAAAAGTCAAGAAAAGTCAAAGACGACTTAAAAGTCAAGAAAAGTCAAAGATGACTAAAAACGGGATTTTCATGAAATCTCTCAGAAATTCCAAATACGAACTCGGAATTTTAAAATATGACTTGAAACAATAAATTCTATTTTAAAAAACTTAACCTTGCTGGAAAGTATCCTTAAGAAATTTTACTAGAAAAATGGGGTACTTTTCGGGTTGTTACACAAGCAAAGTCAATTGTTAAGTCATGACCTTGCTTGGTCATATTAATGACATAATTAAGCAAGTATAATGGTGACCTTGCTTGGTTAATTTTGTGACCTTCTCCATCAAAAGGTCAATTTGTGACCATTTTTGAACAAAATTGACCACCTAATGACCTTCTAGGTGTGCATTTTTTATTGGTTGAGCAATAAATAAATAATAATTGTTAGGAAAAATAATTGTAAAAATTGGAGAGAAAAGTGGGGTAGAGAATAATATGAGAGAAAATGATTGGGTTGATGACCTAGGTCGCGACTTTCTGCTTGGGAGGGTGAAAGTAAGTCAAGATAAATAAAGTGTGATTAAGAGTAATATCGGGTCGCGACCTAATTAGCGCGACCTCTGCTTGGGGATGGTCTAAATAATCAAAATTTTTATATCCCGCCCCTATATTACTCATCACGCCCCTAATTTCATTTCACTTTATAATTTTGCCCTTTCCACTAAAACATCTCTCTAAAATTTATTTTTTCCGTTAATTCAAAAATGAGTTACGGTAATGAATTTTTCGATTATCTTTATAATTCGTACAATAATTATGATAACGAATCTCAATTTGCAAACGATTGGAACGCGCAACGGGATAACATTTCGATTTACGAATTTCCGTCACATCATTCCCAATTCGTTTCTTTTTCCGAGTTTGCCCTTCTCTCTATATCGTCTTTCTAAATTTATTTTTTATCGGTAAATCGAAAATGAGTGACGGTGATTTATTTTACGATTATTTTTTTTAATTCGTACAATAGTAAACGACACCAATTTCAAACAATTGGAATGTCGAACAACATTAACGTTTTAACGAACAATATTATCGTTTTAACGTTAGCTTTTATATATATTATTTAACGATAATTAATTTCAACAATTAGCAATCATTTAAATTTTTACAAAAAAATGCCGATTAAAAACTGGAAAACTTCAATTGGCCATAACTTTACGCTCGGTTGTCCGTTTTCGATGATTTTTTTTTTCAAATCGCTTATCTCGACGAGGCAAACACAATGGTAAAAAAATTGTTTTCAGTGGCCCATTCGTGTAAAACACACGAATTGGCTTTGGCCGATTCATTTGGTTTACACGAATGGGTCTAGGCCAGTTCGTGCAAATCACACGAGTCAGCCTTGGCCCAATCTTGTGATTTACACGAACTGGCCTAGGCCCATTCGTGTAAACCACATGAATCGGCTCAGGCCAATTCGTGTGTTTTACACGAATGGGCCACTAAAAACAAGTTTTTACCATTGCGTTTGTCTCGCCGAGATAAGCGATTTGGAAAAAAAATCATCAAAAACGGACACCCGAGGGCAAAGTTATGGCCATTTGAAGTTTTCAAGTTTTTAATTGGTATTTTTTGAAAAAAAAAATCAAATGATTGTTATTAGTTAGTGTTTTTTATATTAATTATCGTTAAATTATATACAAAAATTAACGTTAAAACGATAATGTTGTTCGTTAACACGTTAATGTTGTTTAATACTCTGTATTTCAATTGTTTTGAAATTATTTTTAGCGGTTTTTATTTTTGAAGTGGTTTTAAAATTTGAATTTTAAAATAACAAAGGGGAAAGAATAAAGGTTGGTGGGTCAACTGACAAAAGGCAAGAAAGTAATTGTAAGGGACGAGATGAGTAAAATGGGGGGCGAGATATAGGAAACCCCTCAATAATTTGCCTTCTGTCTGTTCTTTAACTCATCTAGTCGTGATCTGTATGCATAATTGGCACTTGGCAGTATGAGACAAAAAGCGTAGGTAACAGGTTTACTATGCATAGTGATAGCTTTCTTGTTTGATTTGATTTGTGTTTATATAAGGTTGAATGATAATGACTATTGTGAAAAAAGGAAAATTATGAGAAAGTTAAGCCATATAAATGTAAGAATTTATTGTAAACTGGTTTTTGTTTTCTTAGAAAGGGAAATAATTTTGCTAGCTTCATCCCTATCAGCAGTTGAATCAATTATTTCAAAAGTTTGAAATTGAGGCTTTAATTATCTTTGATTTGAAGATCGAAGAAGTTACTCTTGATAATAATCTATGCTTCTTTTTGTGGTACAAATAATCGATGCTAATAACTTGATAACAAACGATGCCTTTTTTACCTCTGCAAACTAAGATAGACACAGTAGCCCAATTTCTAAACCTGATATGAAATCAAGTTACCCATCTTTGATCACGCTCCATAATAATGATTCTTTTTTTACAACGGTAAAGAAGGCTAATACTACAATCTCATAAGTCATAACCCTTTTAGCAGGTTATGTGCTTCCTTATTTAAAGTACGGGGCGTAAATCTAAAACAAACACAATGAAAAAACCTGTTAGATTTAATCCTTTATAAGGTCATAACTTCATACTAAATTAATTGGTATACCGAAATAGCGGAAGCGTACCTGATGAATCCATGGGAATAGGGTGAACTGGAGTAACCGCATTATATCCTCTAGCATACACACTTGCCTTAGGGTTCTCTCTACTAAAGAGATGTATTTGAGTTTAGGTTAAGTGTGTTGTCAGGGACCATAACCCTGCATATATATAAGTGATCAGATATAAACCCTATCACCATATATCAGTCGCTTTAGTCTGATACGCTCATCATGTATCAGTAAAAGCCCTAATGGGTATCTACACAATTAAGATATCTGGCCCATACTTTATAAGACATAATTTATTTATGCCCGTATTATATTATCAAGAAGGATCACTATAGTTGGCCAACTTAAATGATAGCCAACAAATACAATCGGTATAATAGTGTGTCCACGTAAATAGTATTGGACCCAATGTATTCTTACAATCTCCCAGTTGGGTCTAATACAGTTAATGTGTGACACCAGAAAAAAAATGTATTCATTTTATAACCTTATGAGCTCAAAAAAGCTATCAATATTCTAACTGTCTTATGCAATTCGGTCCATCAATCATACTAACATAGGATCAAAGCGGCCTTTGCTACAGTATGTCGTAACAAGACCCTCAATGGTCACATATGCCAATATAACCAACGACATGAATCTAGTATAGGTGCGTAGCTTGGAAACAACATCCAAATTTGATCCAAAAGATGTATATTTCCAACTGGTCCACAGTAAACTTTATTGAGGTCAACAACATAAATGAGTGGCAGAGTACATAACTGAAAACTTTAAACTTTAAACTTTATTTGCATGCAACTTTAAACCTAATACCCTAATAAATATTGTCATACAAGCAATGGTATAAATTTCAAACTCCCACTGAAACTGAATATACTAAAGTGGTATAACACCCATACGAGCAGTGTG
Source organism: Heliosperma pusillum (assembly GCA_022085475.1). Lineage (NCBI taxonomy): Eukaryota > Viridiplantae > Streptophyta > Magnoliopsida > Caryophyllales > Caryophyllaceae > Heliosperma > Heliosperma pusillum. The sequence continues at coordinate 19,419 of JAIUZE010011286.1, read as the reverse complement.
CTCTAGAAAAACTTTGGGCGGTATGCCCTTAGTAAGCGGCTCCGCAACCATGGAGTTTGTACCAATATGCTCTAAAGACAATTGACCACTCTACACTCTTTCCTTCACAGCTCTGAACTTGACATCTATATGTTTTGACTTTGTCAAGCTCTTATTGTTGTTAGAGTACAACACCGCTGATTTATTGTCACACAACATACGGATCGGCTGATCCATGCCATTCATAATGCGTAATCTCGTGACAAAACTCTTTAACCATAATGCCTAATTAGATGCCTCATAACAAGCTATGAACTCTTCTTCCATGGTGGAAGTAGCTGTAAGTGATTGCTTGAGACTTTTCTGAGACACAGCTCCTCCAGCCATTAGAAAAATATAACCTGTTGTGGATTTCAAGCTGTCTTGGCATCCCGCAAAATCAGAGTCAGAATACCCAATAACCTCAGGCTGATCTGACCTCTTGTAAGTGAGCATGTAATCTTTTTTTTCTGAGATATCGCATAACCCTCTTGACCGCTTTCCAGTGGTCAATCCCTGGATTGCTGAGATATCTGCCTAACGTTCCAACTATGTATGCAATGTTATGTCTTGTACAAACCTGTGCATACATCTAACTCCCCACTGCCGAGGCATAAGGGATATTTTGCATTTCTTTAGTTTCAAACTCATTCTTTGGGCATTGAGTGAGACTGAATTTATCTCCTTTAGCAACAGGGGTATCTATTGCTCTGCAGTCTTGCATGCCAAACCTTTTCAAAACCGTATCGATATAGCTCTTTTGTGATAAACAAAGAGTGCCTTGAACACGATCTCGGCATATTTGAATCCCTAACACAAAAGAGGCGTCCCCAAGATCTTTCATTTCAAAATGTTGCGAAAGAAATCTCTTGGTTTCGTGCAAGTAGCCTATATCATTGATGACAAGCAATATATCATCAACATACATAACCAGAAAAATATGCTTACTCCCACTGAACTTGTGGTATACACAATCATCAACCAAATTTGTCTCAAAACCATGAGACATAACAATTTGATGAAATTTGTAGTTGGCACTGACGAGTGGCTTGCCTAAGCCCATAAATGAATTTCTTTAATTTGCAGACCATATTCTTTGTATCTCCTGAAACAAAGTTTTCTGGTTGATGCATATAAATTTTTTCTTCAATGTCACCATTGAGAAACGTCGTCTTAACATCCATATGATGTAGCTCATGATCAAAATCTGCCCCTATTGCCATTATAATCCTGAAGGAGTCTTTCGATGAAACTGGCGAATAAGTCTCCTTATAAGCAATGCCTTCCTTTTAAGTGTAGCCCTCAGCAACAAGACGTGTCGTATACCTAGTCACATTACCATTTGAATCCCTTTTGGTCGTAAATATCCATTTCCATCCAATGGGTTTCTTACCTTATGGCAATGGAACTAGGTCATAAACGTCATTGTCGGTCATGGATTTTATCTCTTCATTCATGGCATCAATCCATTTCTGTGAGTTAGGACCTTTATTGGCATGGCGATTGGTGATATGATCATATTCCACCATTCTATTATCTAATTCTTGATCAGAGAGTAATGCCTTAAGATTTTCTGTTACTACATCACTATCTTCACTTTCAAGAAGGAAGTTAGTGACATAGTTATCTGAAATTGCACTTCTCCTTTCTATAATGGACCTTCTTAATGTCACTTGTTCTTGAGGTTGTTGAGGTTGTTCCCCAGTATTCTGAATTCCAAGATCAACTTCAATTTCTGGAGTTGTATCCTGAACCATATATATCATAATTAATATACCGGATTGTAAAACATCGACGACGTTTTAGAAAACATCGACGACGTTTTTCATAAAAAAGACGTCTCATGCCCTTAGCCTTTCTCTCTCTAATCTTTTTTTCTCCCAAAGTTTACTATTCAAAATCCACTAAAACACTAACCCCCTCCCCACCTCCGCCACCACCGCCACCACCGGACCTACTTCTGCCCCCGCACCCGCCGTGCACCCGTGCCGCCAGCCAGGCTTGCCGCCGTGCCGCCGTTTAGTGTTATTACTTTTTTTTTTTTTTTTAATTTTCTAGATCTAGTTTCATTTGTTGTTAGTTTTTTGTTTTAATTTGTAAACCTTTAGTTTTTGTTTTAATTTGTTGTTAGTTTTTGGTTTAATTTGTAAACTTTTAGTTATTAGATTGTTCTTGGTTTAATTTGTAAACTTTTAGTTATTAGATTGTTCTTGGTTTAATTTGTAAACTTGTAATTAGTTTGTTCTTAGTTTTTAATTCTCCCAAAGTTTTTTGTTTGTTTTCTTGTTAGATTTGTTGTAAAATCTTATATTAATGTGATGTTGTTGTTTGTTGTTAGATTTGTGTTAATAATTTGTATAAAGAAACAAAGAATCGATTTTTTTTTCCGAGTTCTTCATCCCTCCATGGTGAGATTTGGAGGAAAAAAAATTTCCCCCATGGTTGGACAACTATTTCACACGTCCAACCATGGGGGATTTTTTTTTCCCCCAAATCTCACCATGGTGGGACAAGTGAAATGGTTGTCCAACCATGGTGGGATGAAAAAATCTGGAAATCCACCATGGTTGGACAACCATTTCACACGTCTAACCATGGTTGGACGTGTGAAATGGTTGTCCAACCATGGTGGGATTTCCAGTTTTTTCATCCCACCATGGTTGGATTTCCACAGAAAAAATCTCGTCCATGGTTTGAATATTTTGATTAAAAGTCCGTTCATGCTTTCTTTGAAATATTTTTATAATTTGTTAATTAAGTTGATTAAATTAATTTGTTCGATGATAATATGTTTTAGGCCCGGTGGTGGCGGTGGTGGGGAGGGGATTAGTGTTTTAGTGGATTTTGAATAGTAAACTGGGTTTCATAACCATGGCCAGACCCTAGAAATGGACGTCCAGCCATGGCCAGACATCCATTTCCAACGTCTGACCATGGTTGGACGTTGGAAATGGAGGTCTGGCCATGGCTGGACGTCCATTTCCAACGTCCAACCATGGTCAGACGTTGGAAATGGATGTCTGGCCATGGCTGGACGTCCATTTCCAACGTCCAACCATGGTCAGACGTTGGAAATGGATGTCTGGCCATGGTCCATGACATCCAGTTCTTCGTCTGACCATGGTATGTTTTCCAATTTTTTTAAAAAAAAAATCCGCATTTGAATTTTAACTAATTAAGAAATAACGTAAATCATTTAACTTAATTAAGTTTAAACGTATAATTAACGGATTCCGGGCAAAAAAAATTGATAAATATAAATTTTGATTAATTTGTAAACATATCGAAGATTGTTCGTCCGTCATGATAATCGATTTAGTGAGATTGTTGTTGTTCGATTTAGTAAAATTGTTGTTGTTGTAATTTTCTAATTTTTTTAGTTGAATTAATTGTATTTGATTTTGAGAGAATTAGATATGAGAGAGAAGAGAGATAGAGAGTTTAATGCATAAGGGCATTATCGTCTTTTGTAATGAAACGTCGTCGATATTTCCTAAAACGTCGTCGATGTTAACCAGCCGCCTTAATAAACTAATCCTGGGTAATTACAGTGGGAAGAGGTACATTTTCTTCTTCAAAGATGAAATCTTTGACCTTATCTCCCCCCCCCCCCCCACAAACTCAACATCCTCAAAGAACTAGGCATTTTACGTCTCAAAAATTACCTTAACAGTGGGATCATAAAATTTATACCTCCTAGATCTTTTAGGGTATCCAACAAAATAAAAATTGACAGTTCTAGAGTCCAGTTTACCTTCACGTGGCCTCTAAGGCCTAGCCTCAGCTAGACAACCCCAAATGTGTAAATGCCTTATACTGGGTTTATTACCAGTGCATAATTCATAAAGGGTTTTAGAAGCTGCTTTAGTTGGTACTCTGTTTAAGATATAAGTTGCAGTCTTAATTGCCTCTCCCTAGAGTGATTCTTGTAAGGTTGTTTGACTAGTCATACTTCTCACTATATGCTTTAAGGTTCGGTTTCGTCTCTCAGCAACACCATTCATTAGCGGAGTACCTGGCATAGTGTACTGAGGGACAATACCACATTCCTCTAGGAATCTAGCAAATGGCCCTCGACGTTGTTCACCTGATCCGTCATTTCTACCGTAGTATTCACCACCACGGTCAGATCTGACTTTCTTTATTTTTTTGCCAAGTTGATTTCAACTTCAGCCTTAAATGATTTGAACGCATCCAGTGATTGAGATTTACCATGAATTAGATATAGGTAGCCATATCGAGAGTAATCGTCTATGAACGTAATAAAATATTTTCGACCATTCCAGGAAGCCGTAGGGAATGGACCACAAATATCTGTATGAATAAGTTCTAAGACACCCGAAGCTCTCTCGGCACCTAATTAATCTCTTTTTTTTTTTTTTTTCTGTTTGTTTCCCTTAGATACAATTAATGCAAACATTTGTATCAAGCAAATTTTCTGTCACAATTCTTTCAATTCTTTGTTTAGAAATATGTCCTAAACGTTTGTGCCATAATGACGATGAATTGTCATTTGCCAATTTTCTTTTGGTACCACTGTAACTTACATGCAAGGTTTCATTAAAAGAGACATGTGTATCAAGCAAATAAAGGTTATCATAACCAGATAAAGAACCAGAACCAACCAAATTTGAATTATGAAAAAGACCAAATTTATTGTTTCCAAATAACAATAACCAAATTTGTCCAAGGCAGAAACTGAAATCAAATTCCGTCTGAATGACGGTACAACAAAAGTCTATTTCAAAACTAAATAATTTTCAGTCTTTAATAATAACCTAAATGTCCCTATAGCTTTAACTTCAACTGCTTTGTCATCCCCCACATAGATGTATCTTTCACCATCAACCGGATTTCGGCAGCTGAGACAGCCCTGCATGGACACACTTATGTTAGTAGTAGCACCAGAGTCTATCCACCAAGTGTGTTTAGGTACCGAAGTTAATTTGACCTCAGAACAGACAAAGGAAAGAAACATACCCTTCTTCTCACGCTAAGTGTGATACCTTATGCAATGTTTCTTCTGATGACCTGGGTTTCCACAAAAGAAGCATCCTCATTCCTTAGTTTCTGAATTTTCAGATTCCTTAGTTTCTGTATTATGCTTCTTTGGTAGTCGCATAACTGCAACTTCCTTACCCTTTTTCCTTTTATATCCATCCTTAAAGGATGATGTCAAATGAGCACTTTCTGTCTTTTCTTGCTTCAGCCTCTCTTCCTCTTCAACAAAATGAGAAATGAGCTCATTTAGAGTCCATTTCTCCTTATGACAGTTGTAACTGACAGTAAATTGACTGAATTTCTTAGGAAGAGATATCAAAACCAGATGCACCAACAAGTTCTCAAACAAGTCTAACTTAAGTGCCTTTAACATAGAAGCAATTTGAGACATTTCCATAATGTACTCCCCTTTGTTCCCTGTTCCTTTATACCTCATGGAAACTAGACTCGTTAAAAGAGTACTAGTCTTCGACTTTTCTTTTTTTACAAAACGCTTTTGTTGCTCAACAAGGAACTTTTTTGGCATTCTCCTCATCGGACATAGTGCCCCTGAATGATTCTGGAATTGCACGTTTCATGATCATTAGACTCATATGATTTGAGCGTTCCCACTTCTCCATGTCCCTCTTATCATGAGAGGAACTAGAATCCGTAAGATCAGCAGGACGCTTAGCATGAAGAGCAAGGTCTAGATCCATGCAACCCAAAAAAATCATAACATTTTCCTTCCAATACTTAAAATTTGTTTCGTCAAGCATTGAAATCATATTGATGTTAGCAGATACGGTATTAGCAGAAGCATTAAATGAAAAAGAACAAAAAAAAAAACATGCCCACAATAAATTCTTTATTCAACTTTATTCAATAATCAAATTCAAAAATTGGCAAATCCCATCATAACAAGACACCTAGCAGAACATTAACTTTAGTCTTTGGACATAAAAGTAACTTGTAAGTGGTCATCTTGGTGTAGTGATCAAACATTAACAATAAATTAATGTCAAATATTAAGCCTTCCTTTGGGCGGACTTAACATTCACATGGAAACCTTACAATCGTTACATATTTACCACCACAAGCATGATTAAATTTCGGCCAAATAATAACCTTCCTTTGGGCCGACCATTATCCGCATGAAACTCTATCACACACCGTAGTCACACTATTCTAAATTGTTCAACTTACACAATAGAGGTTATTTTGACAACTTATTGTATCAATCAAACAACCCAAAATAATAGACCCATTTATTTTAAATCTGTATAGCCAATTATTAAATCTGAAAATTTGTCTAAATTTAATAAGATGGGTAATTTAGACAGCATAAACACACTAGCATTCATACAAAAAAACAGATAAAAACGTATTACAGGATTATTCAAACAATAATACGTATTCAAACATTAATGAAAACATCCGTTTGTATAGTATGAAATCTAATAAGCAATTGTAAGCCATACACTATCAAACTCCAATTTGTATGATGATAGAAACGCACAAACTGACACTAACGCACGTGTCTATATTATCCCTTTACAAAACAGAACCAACCATGTAAATCGAAATACATCGTATGTTACTATATTAAAAAAAAATTTTGGTCTAAGCATAATGATGAACATGAATTCATGTCTGCCACTGACTCAAATTTCAACAAGTACGTTCAATTTAAAAAATAAATCATTGCCGTACAATTTAGCCAATAAGACCAAATTCATCCGACATAGGAACAATTGAAATAATAGGAAGAGTTATATATGACGTAGTCAATCTGATCAGTCAGTATTCATCCAAGCAATCATATGACGATGTGAGCAAGAAAACAATTTACCGTAACTACTGAATTCTCACAATAAAATGAATACCGAGCAGCCGGAAATAAAATAATTTAATATAAACCTGTCTCTGATACCACTTGTTGGATTTAATTCTTTATAATGTCATAACTTCATACTAAATTAATTGGTATATCAAAATAGCGGAAGCGTACCTAATGAATCCATGGGAATAAGATAGGGTGAACTGAAATAACCGGATTATAGCCTTCTAGCAGACACACTTGCCTTAGGGTTCTTGAAGAGTTAAGAACGATTTACACCTAAGAGGGGGAGGGGGTGAATTAGGTGTACTTTTAAAAATTTCTACTTAACTTGGTTATTTGATAACACAAGTAAGAACAATTAAGTACGAGACTTGAGAAACTTAATTGAATTTAAGTTCACAAGAAGTACAACAGGTTTAAGTGACAGTATGAAGGATTGTGACACAGACAAGGCAGCGAGATATGCAGTACGTCACAGTATGGAAGACTGTGGCGCATACATAATAACGAGATGAGTAGTAAGTAAATAATAAGCAGCGGAATGTGAAAGTAAATGAACAAACAAGACGATGTTTTTAAATTGGTTCAGCTTCTACTCCGAAGCCTACGTCCAATGTTATTTTATTGCTTGTTTAGAAATTTACTCAAACTTACTAAACCCCTTACAATGAAAATAACTCGCCAACCAACCCCGGTTGCACTCAAACTTAAAGCTACTCCGCTTCAAGAGTTTTTGTGTTCTATCTCACAGGTTTACAGAGTCTTGAATCTCAATCGTTCACTTAATGAACATGGAGATCACAATTAAGACTTAAACACGAGATCATGGAATAAACTTAGATGTCACAGTGCAGCGAACTGATACATGGAGAATTACAGCTCTTTTAAAAAAACGATTGAAGACTTTAAACTTAAAACGATTTTGCAAACACTTGAAAACAAAGCTTTAAACTCAGAAATTATTTGCAAAGTTTCTTAATAAATGCTCTTGAAAGTCTTGGTTATGAATGGCAAAGTGTGAGGCTATTTATAGAGGAAGAGTGTGTAACTTAACACAACATCTATCTCTTTTATCCAATGGGTAATATGATAAAGAATCACTTTAAAATCTTCTTAGTACAATCATTTGTGAGGCTCAAGAGAGCTGCCATTTTTTCAGAAAAAAAGGAAGTGTGTTTCCATAATTGTTATGGGAACCATAAATTACTTGTGACCATTGGTTAATAACCAAGTGAACTTGGTAACCAAGTGAATTAACCAAGTGTACTTAGCTTCTCAATTAAGCAAACTTTTCTCTTTCAAACTTGTAATTTGTTTCTTTGAAAATCAGAAATCATTTAGAAAGATATAGTTGAGTATTTTGACAAATAAACCCATTCGAAAATTTATCCTTTCGTTGTATCAGAAACACAGTGCCACAGTGACGTGCACTGTTGCATGGTTTTGCAGCCACTTGACAAACTAAGAATGTTACACTACTTCGTTTACAACATTCGACTTAGGCTATGACTTTCTTCATCTTTGATCATCCTTGCACCATCCTTGAGAAATAATTGAGAGCTTCAAATACTATAAATCATAACTAAGAAGCAAACCATTAAATGACAATGAAACTTGGCATCATCAACCAAGTATGGTTCTAACAAATTCCCCCTTTGATGATGGCAAGTTTTAATAATGTGTGAAGTTCCCCTTAGCCCATGATTAGTCGGTTTTTAAGCATTCAACATAAGACATAATAAAACATGATCATGGTATGAAAGGGTCAATCTACATTAGCCTAAGTAGAACATCTAATCATGAAGCAAAACATGTTACGGTGAACGTTAGCCTAAGAGTTAAAGGATCACACACTTACACAGTTATAATACTTCCCCCTCTTGACATCATCAAAAGAAGAACAAACACAATTGACGCACATAGTTGACACATAGTTGACATAGTTTAACAACAAACAAAGTATATGTTCCAAGGACAAAAATAAGTATGGTTTGCATAAGAGTTTCAGAAACATCAAGCCAACATGGATTAAGGTAAGGAATATTGAGGCTTGGAAGGGTTTTGGGGTTAACAATAGCTGAAAGGATACCAGATGCAACATTCAGTTGTACTGTGACATATAGCTGAATTAACTCGTTATGAGTACACATGTCAATTTTTCTTGAGTAGATTCATCCAACCGTGAATAATGACAACATTTTTGAGCTACAACATCTTTGTAGGATTCACATTGTCTTCATGGATTTATTCATCATGCACAACCCCAACATTTGAATTATTTTCCTCAATCGAATCCATGACTACCTTAGAACCCGTCCTCAATCATTTTTTTTTATTACTCCACTTTCTTTTTAAAATCTCAACCTCCACTTCATTTTTTTTTTTTTTGCTCACAAACCCACTTTCTTTTCATTTTCAGTTTGTGATACAGTGGTCATGACTGTGGCAGATGTGGAAGGACATGCTACATTGGGTTTTGAGAATTTGGTATTTGAACAAATGTATCTCCCAATTTTTGGATGTGGCAGCGGTTTGAGAGGGTTAATCTTGTGATAAGTGATAAGAGTGATGTGATATGAGTGATGTGATATGAGTGTGTTGAGTGGCTTAATGCAAAATCAACTTAAGTGCAAACATACTTATTCATATTTTTGGACCATATTTTTGCATGTAGTAAACTAATCTACAACTAAAATAATCATATGAATCTTCTCAACTCTAGTCAATCATTTAGGAAAATAAAATAACTAGAATCACATGCAATCCAATAAACCAATTTCCAACCGAAGTTTTACGAATTGTTCTCTTTCTAACGGTTTTGTAAAAATGTCCGCAATTTGATTTTCGGTTCTACAAAAGCTAAGGCAAATATTTCCTTTCTCAACTTGATCACGCAAAAAATGATGTCTTATCTCAATATGTTTAGTTCGTGAATGTTGTATGGGATTCTTTGAGATGTTAATAGCACTAGTATTATCACAAAAGATAGGAGTTGTGTCGAAAATAATACCGTAGTCATGCAATTGTTGTCGTACCCAAAGAATTTGCGTGCAACAGAGCGCTGCACTGATGTATTCACTTTCAGCCGTGGATAGAGCAACGGTATTTTGCTTCTTGGAGGCCCATGAGATGAGGCAAGGACCTAAGAAAGTGGCAATACCCGAAGTGCTCTTCCTATCCACCACACTACCCGCGTAGTCCGCATCGGAAAAACCTACAAGATCAAGATCATAATAAGATGGATACCAAAGACATAGGTTTTGTGTTCCAACCAAGTACCTAAAAATCCTTTTAACGGCTTTGAAATGTGATTCCTTAGGACTTGATTGGAAGCGGGCACATAAGCATACACTAAATTGTATGTCGGGTCGACTAGCGGTTAAATAAAGTAATGAACCAATCATACCTCGATACACGGTTTCACTAACACTCTTACCATTTTCGTCTTTGTCGAGTTTGATGTTAGAAACCATAGGTGTAGCATAAGGTTTAGCATTAGTCAACCCAAACTTACTTAGCATTTCTTTCAAATACTTTTGTTGATGGATCATTATTCCCTTTTCACTTTGCTTGATTTGAAGACCAAGGAAAAATCCAAGCTCTCCCATCATGCTCATTTCAAACTCAGATTTCATTAGATCCGAAAAGTATTTATAAAGAACGTCATTTGTTGCACCAAAAATAATGTCATCGACATATACTTGAACAAGCAACAGTTCATCACACTGTGACTTAATAAACAATGTTTTATCAACCGAACCACGTAAAAAACCATTTTCTAATAGAAACTTTGAAAGCCTATCATACCAAGCTCTAGGAGCCTGTTTTAAACCATAAAGTGCTTTGTCAAGTTTGAAAACGTGGTTAGGAGATTCATTGTCTAAAAAGCCCGGTGGTTGTTCGACAAAAACTTCTTCCTCAAGATAGCCATTTAGGAAAGCGGTTTTTACATCCATTTGAAAAAGTTTTATGCCAACATGAGATGCAAAAGCTATAAGCATTCGTATGGCTTCAAGCCTAGCTACCGGTGCATAGGTTTCATCATAATCAATTCCTTCTTGTTGGTTAAAACCTTGCACCACTAGTCTAGCTTTATTCCTTACGATTTCTCCGGAATCATCAAGCTTATTGCGAAAGACCCATCTCGTACCAATTACAGTACGATGAGAGGGCCTAGGGACAAGGTGCCATACCTTGTTTCTTTCGAATTGGTTTAATTCTTCTTGCATTGCTGTCACCCAGTATGTATCAGTGAGAGCTACTGTGACATTGGCAGGTTCAATTTGAGAGAGGAATGCATTGAAGGCACAAAAGTTTTGGAGCGAGGATCTGGTTTTCATTCCAGAGTTTAGATCACTTGTTAGATTTGAGAGAGGGTGGGAACTTTGATGTTTCCATTTTTTTAGGACAAGAGTGTTTGAGGCTTCGTTTGGTTCTGGTGTCACAGTGGGCGTCACTGTTGCATCAGGGTTATTTTGTGAGGGTGAATGTGGATTACTTTCTGTTTGAGTGGGCTGCTCATTTGCATCCTCATTCCCCCTGGATGAGCTAGCATCATTTTGAGCTGAGTGAAGATTAGTTCCCCCTGAATTTTGGCCAGCTTCATCATGCAACAGTGGCTCCGATTGTTGCACAGCCTCATCAACTACTTGATCCATATTATGACGTATCATCCCAATTTCGAAATCATCATCCTCCTCTTCTTCGTCAACCTATTCATTTGAGACAAAGAGACAAGATTCGTCAAATATTACATGAACGCTTTCTTCCATTTTCATAGTTCTCTTCTTGTAAACTTTATAAGCTTTACTATGGTCCGAGTAGCCAACAAAAACTCCTTCATCACTACGAGCATCAAATTTGCCAAGGTTATCTTTACCATTATTGTGAATGAAGCATTTACTACCAAAGCATTTTAAATGTGAGATGTTAGGTTTTCTACCTCGTAATAACTCATAAGGGGTTTTGTTAATGATTTTTCTTATCATGACTCGATTGTAGATGTAACAAGAAGTGTTAACGGCTTCGGCCCAAAAGTTCCTTGGCACTTTAGAACTAATAAGCATAGTCCTAGCCATATTTTCAAGAGTTCGGTTCATTCGTTCCACAACCCCGTTTTGTTGGGGAGTTCTTCTGGCCGAAAAGTTATGACTAACACCATGCTCATTGCAATAATCCTCAAATGATGAATTTTCAAATTCGGTTCCATGGTCGGATCTCAAAGAGACAAGTTTCAAACCAAATTTATTTTGGACCTTTTTCACCCAAATTAAAAATTCATCAAATGCTTGATCTTTAGAACTTAAGAAAAGTAGCCAAACATATCTTGAAAAATCATCCACAATGACACAAATATAGCGACTTCCACCTCTACTTACAATGCGCATGGGTCCACATAAATCAATGTGAATAAGCTCAAGAGGACGAGAAGTGCTAACAAACTTTTTGGATGTAAAGGAGCATTTAACTTGTTTTCCCTTAACACAATCATCACATAGTGATTTAAAATCAAATTTTATGTTAGGAATGCCATCTACTAGATCAAGTTTCTTGAGAGTGTTTAGTGTTCTAGCATTAACATGGCCTAATCGTTTATGCCAAAGCCAAGGGTCATTCTTTTGGACACTCATGCATGATAGGGTTTGACCGGACAATGAACATAAATTAGTCATGTAAACATCTTTAACACGTTTTCCTTCAAGAACGAGTTCTCTAGTTTTTCCATCAAGAATTCTACATTCACTAGCATGAAATTCAACAATATTACCACGATCACATAATTGTGAGATGCTTAAGAGATTGTGTTTCAAACCTTTGACAAGCAACACTTTGTCGACACATAGTGACTTTGACTTACCAACTTTTCCAATACCAATGATTTTACCTCTTTTGTTGTCACCGAAAGTCACCATGCCACCATCGTAGGCTTCTAGCGAGAGGAATTGGGTTTCATTTCCCGTCATGTGACGAGAGCATCCACTGTCTAAGTACCAATTGTTGCTGCCCCTCACTAATGCCTCATTGTCGGAATCTGAATCGAGATCAACAGAGTGAGCCATAAGACATTTGATTGATTCTTTCTTTGATGACTTTGGAACATCTTTATTAAGATGAGAGGAAAGACACAACTTGGCATCTAATTCTTCCTCAAGGACATCGTCCTCCTCGGAATCTGACATGCCCCAAATAGCCGACATAACTTTGCTTTTGCATTGACTTTTGGCAAAGTCACGTTTTTCTTTAGACTTGATGTCATCCCACTTTGGGCATTCTTTGATTTGGTGACCCTTGTCACCACATTTAAAGCAACCAATAGTGGAATTTGACTTTTTCTTTGGAAAGTGTCTCTTGCTAGTATTATTGCTAAACCTCTTAAAATTACGACCATTAATCATTCCAACAATGTTTTTAGTGAACATTGCAAACTCGTCATCTCCATCCTCCTCATCACTTGAGAGAGCATTAAGAGCGAGCCCTTTCCATTTAGAGCTTTCACTAAAACGCTTCATGAGGGTTAGCTCATGAGCCATAAGTGAGCCCATTAGTTCATTAAGGGTGAGAATAGACAAGTCTTTAGCTTCCTCAATAGCCGTAACCTTCGGTTGCCATTTTTCATTTAAGCTACGAAGAATTTTACGAACTAAGTCCTCGGATTCAAAGTTTCTTCCTAGACTCTTGAGGTCATTGATAATACTAGAAAAACGTGAAGACAAACTATTAATTGACTCATCTCTTGTCATGTTGAACATCTCATATTGTTGCATGAGAAGGTCAACACGATAGTTTTTAACTTGTGACGTTCCCTCATAAGCAAGGCTTAGGGTGTCCCAAATCTCTTTGGCCGTAGTACATCCGGAGATCCGGTTAATCTCTTGTTCACCAATGCGATATTGAAGGATAGACATGGCTTTAGAGTTTTTCTCGACCTTTCTATAGTCAGCCTCGACATATTTGTCCTCGCTTTTTGGGGTACTAGTACCATCGGTATTAGTGATCATGATTTCGAGGGCACCCTTTTGAATTATCAACCAACATTCATAGTCCGCACTTTTGACATAGTGCTCCATGCGGTGTTTCCACCAAGCATAGTTTTCTCCCTTGAAGATGGGATACTTAGTGTGTTTTGAATCGTCCATAACTAAAGGATCAACTCGTTGGTATTAACCAATATCAAGAGCACGAGGCTCTGATACCAATTGAAAGTTAAGAACGATTAACACCTAAGAGGGGGAGGGGGTGAATTAGGTGTACTTTTAAAAATTTCTACTTAACTTGGTTATTTGATAACACAGGCAAGAACAATTAAGTACGAGACTTGAGAAGCTTAATTGAATTTAAGTTCACAAGAAGTAACAACAGGTCTGAGTCACAGTATGAAGGACTGTGACACAGACAGGGCAGCGAGATATGCAATACGTCACAGTATGGAAGATTGTGGCGCAGACATAATAACGACATGAGCAGTAAGTAAATAATAAGCAATGGAATGTGAAAGTAAATGAACAAACAAGACGATGTTTTTAAATTGGTTCAGCTTCTACTGCGAAACCTACGTCCAATGTTATTTTATTGCTTGTTTAGAAATTTACTCAAACTTACTAAACCCCTTACAATGAAAATAACTCGCCAACCAACCCCGGTTGCACTCAAACTTAAAGCAACTCCGCTTCAAGAGTTTTTGTGTTCTATCTCACAGGTTTACAGAGTCTTGAATCTCAATTGTTCACTTAATGAACATGGAGATCACAATTAAGTCTTAAACACGAGATCATGGAACAAACTTAGATGTCACAGTGCAGCGAACTGATACATGGAGAATTGCAGCTCTTTTGAAAAATGATTGAAGACTTTAAAACTTAAAACGATTTTGCAAACATTTGAAAACAAAGATTTAAACTCAGAAATGATTTGCAAAGTTTCTCAATAAATGCTCTTAAAAGTATTGGTGATGAATGAGAAATGAGGAGGTTATTTATAGAAGAAGATGTGTGTAAAGAAGGAAACTCAACACACTATCTATCTCTTTTATCCAATGGGTAATATGATAAAGAATCACCTTAAAATCTCGTTAGTATAATCAGATTGTGAGGCTCAAGAGAGCTGCCCATTTTTTCAGAAAAGCAAAGTGTGTTTCCATAATTGTTATGGGAACCATAAATTACTTGTGACCATTGGTTAATAACCAAGTGAACTTGGTTATTAACCAAGTAGGCTTAGCTTCTCAATTAAACAAACTTTTCTCTTTCAAACTTGTAATTTGTTTCTTTGAAAATCAGAAATCATTTAGAAAGATATAGTTGAGTATTTTGACAAATAAACTCATTCGAAAATTTCTCCTTTCGTTGTATCAGAAACACAGTGCCACAGTGACGTGCACTATTGCATGGTTTTGCAGTCACTTGACAAACTAAGAATGTTACACTACTTCGTTTACAACATTCGACTTAGGCTATGACTTTCTTCATCTTTGATCATCCTTGCACCATCCTTGAGAAATAATTGAGAGCTTCAAATACTATAAATCATAACTAAGAAGCAAACCATTAAATGACAATGAAACTTGGCATCATCAACCAAGTATGGTTCTAACAGTTCTCTCTACTGATGGGATGTATTTAAGTTTAGGTTAAGTATGCTGTCAGGAACCATAACCCTGCATATATATAAGGTAAGGGATATAAACCCGTTTAACATATATCAGCCGCCTTAGTCTGATACGCCTATCATGTATCAGTAAAAGCCCTAATGGGTATCTACACAATTAAGATATCCAGCCCATACTTTATAAGACGTAATTAATTTATGCCCGTATTATAATATCAAGAAGGATCACTATATTAGGCCAACTTAAATGATAGCCAACAAATACAATCGGTATAATAATGTCTCTACGTAAATAGTATTGGACCCAATATTCTTATAAAACCAACTAATGTCTTTCCTGCGTCAAATGGTGAGCAGTCTCCATGCCGTTGATTTGTTTCAAAATTTGAAGGCAATCTAAAACAAACATAACGCGATTGAAGCGGTAAGGAACTGAGTGAATTATAATCATTTCAAAATCAATTGATCTTGTTTCAGACGATCCATTTTAGTTTGAACCAATATTACATTACTTTTTAATCATTTTGTAGCTAGATGTGGCCGCTATTAAAACAAGTTGCCATATATTGTGGTGGCATTTTACCAAAAAAATGACAACATAATTCTATCGTATTTTTCAGACGAAATGGATCGTCTAAAATAAGAGTTAGCATATAAAAATATATACACAAGGGCCCCTATCTTCGGGAACAAAGACTAGATTATTGGAAAAAGCTCAATACATAACACATCACTTATGTGCATTTTTTCACCCCCTTCACCGATTCACACCTAAGTATTCACACTTCACCAATCGCACCTTTATGCCCAACACCTTCCAATATCCTATCCATTCATTTTGATGTGTTATTAGTTCTTAGTTCTTACGACTATTCAGCATTTATTCAATTCTTGATATGTCACATTCCACATCTCTTTCCATGTCTCTTACCGTCTTTCTATGTTTCTTGGCACCCTTTTCTTTATATTTACTCGGTATTATCCAAGAAATGAAGAAAATACACTCAAGATTTTGTTGTCCACCTAAACAAGACTATTTCTAGATAGGAGTTAGGACCTTTGGTAATCATGAAACGGAATTACAAAATATAATACTGTATAGGTAAAATTAATTGGGCATTTGTCCCGTCACAAGAATAAGCGGCCAAAAATTCTCACGTTTTCACTTGTTTTATTGGGATTGGGAAGAAAAGTTGCATAAACACGGGAATTCTATCCCAAACCTGTTCATTTGATTTCCGCTCGTTCTCAATCACTGAATTATTATTTTTCGCGAGAATCGTGCTCTAAATGTCTTGCTTTCAAAAGTCTCTTTTCCTTTCATATTCATATTTTGACTTCCCCAACAACGCAACGGGCTCCCGTTTTGGTCACAGATGGCTATTCAATTCTTTGCCTCAAATGCTCAACTGATATCAACAAGTTATTAAAGAGATATTTAATTTTATGTATCTTTGAAGAATTAAGAAGGATTAACACCTAAGAGGGGGAGGGGGTGAATTAGGTGGCCTTTTAAAAATTTTCCTTAAGACTTGGTTATATGATAACACAAGAAGGAATGTTTAACACAAGGAACTTGAGAGTCTTAACTTGGACTAAGTTCACAAGAACGAGCAGTAAGTTCTGAGTCACAATATGAGTGACTGTGACACCAGAAAAGCAGTGGAATAAGTGATTAATTAAGAAGTAAAGTAAACAGAAAGTAAATGAACAAACAAGACCAGGTTTTTCAATTGGTTCAGCTTCTACTCTGAAGCCTACGTCCAATGTTATTTTATTGCTTGTTTAGGAATTTACTCAAATTTAACTAAACCCTTACAATGAAAATAACCTTCCAACCAACCCCGGTTGTACTCAACTAAGTAGCTCAATTTGAATGGAGTGTTTGTTCTATCTCACAGGTTTACAGAGTCTATAATCTCAATCGTTCACTTTAATGAACATGGAGATCACAATTCAGACTTAAACACGAGATCATGGAACAGACTTAGTATGTTACAGTACAGCGAACTGATACAGGAGATTTTACAGCTTTTAAAACAAGTGAAGACTTAGACTTTAAAACGATTTGCAAACTTAAGAAAACAAAGATCTTTAAATGCTTAACTGATTTGCAAAGTTTTCAATTAAATGCTCTTTAAAAGTCTTAGCAATAAATGAGAGGATTTGAGTTCTATTTATAGTGGAGGAACCATGTAAAGTATGAGGGTCAAAACACTACTTCACAAAAAAAATATCCAATGGATAATATAGTGCATTGTGGTTTGTGATCTTTTGGCAAATATTCAGGACAAAATTTGCAAAGCTTGAAGTAGTAGAGTCTTGCCTTATGGAAGGTATATGGAAGATTTTTGGGAAATAAAAAATATTGCCAAATAGGTGAAAGTGGGAAGACCTATTTTGTAGCCACTTGATTGTTCTTTATACTAGGCTAGTCTAACACGTGAACCATAATCACAAGACTCAATTTCTTATTTTGAAATGCTTTTTGTTTGTTGTAATCTGTAAAGTATTTGATTTTGAAAACATAAAAGCCTTTTGTTAACAATCAACACTTGTTCAATTTCGAAAGTTTTTCTCCTTGATTGTACCAGAAACCATAGTGTCACAGTGACTGGCACTGTGACATGGTTTTGCAGTTTTGTGACAAACCTAAGAGTGCTTCATTACCTCGTTTACAACATTTGACTATAGGCTAAAGTGTCTTTGTCTTTATCAATCCTTGAACCTTGAATCATCTTGATGTATTCTTGATGGCTTCAATTAGCTATCATGTATAACTAAGAGGCAAACATTAATATGCACATTTAAACTTGTCATTATCAACAACCAAGTTCTAACAATCTCGATATATAAGATGATCCGGTGTGAAATTTTAGTGTAGGTATATACATACCCACTAGTTTTTCCTAACAAATCATAAATTTTGAATCATATAATAACGACAAAAAATTGGGGGAGCTTGGCGACTTTTCGAGTGAATGGCAATAAAATCGCAAAATAAAATAAAATAAAGACATGAATTTCGGTAAAACTTTAAAATATTACAACTGCTTCGCGCGGCCCACTTAATTTTTTTTGTTAAAATGAAAAAATCATAGATCTTCCAAGAGTTCGTGAATCCTCTATTACGGATAATAATAAATCAATATCAACCGATACCGACATTCATGGACGTCCAGATTCATCAACAACAAATTCAATTCAACAGTCATAGTTTGTTCCTTATTTGTCTCATGTATCTTTGGTCAAATACATCCCTTGTTTATAGTCATTGTTAGCTTAGCAATAGGACTCTAGTTACCTAGCTTCAGTATAAATAAACTTCTACTGTAATCAGTTTTAACTAACATTCACAATTATATAATATCATCCTTTCTTAACATGGTATCACGAGTCTAAACGATCCTCACGATCACCTCGAAAACGCAACCTCCGTGAGCTCCGAAACATACACACAACAACTCGGTTCCTCTTCCTTCCATGGCTAATCAACTTCAATAAGCGAATGCTGCTGACCCGAATTTCCCTCTCACACTTGTCAATTTTTCGAATTGTATCCAACTCAAAGATACAATGACCTTCCGTCAATGGCGATTCCAAATTCGTGCTATAATGAATTGTAACACCCCCAATCTCCTCTTAGTTTAAAAATTCCAATTTCATTTAAAATAGGATAATGGGTGTGCCACAATGTAATCAAATGTAGTGATAGAACCATGATTTAAAGCAAAAAAGGATAAAAGCCCATATGAATAAAAACCAAGGTATTAAAATCCGATTACAACATTCCAAAATTAGCGGAAGCAAATCAGAGTTATAAGTCTCAAAAACCATCAAATGTTTTTAAAGTTAAAACTTCAAATATTCCATGATAGCGCGCTCTCCCCAAGAGTTCGCGACTCTACTTTCCACAAGTACCTGTCATACAATCTGCTCACACAGTTTGTGGTCATCGCAAGTCCAATCAAGGA